>JAAGKR010001746.1:2756-100720 GCA_011419295.1 Clarias macrocephalus
CCACCCCGCATCAAGTGGCTGAAGAATGGCCAAGCAATCCACTCCAATGGCAGGATTAAGATGTACAACAGGTAGGACAACTGCATTTAGGTGAAAATGGTGGTCTTCCTGGCCACATGCTCTGCAGTTATGGGTATTATTTTTGGCCCAAACCTAAAACACCAGACTCCATAAAAACATTACCGACACCTTGAAATTAATATTTGTGTCATAAGCTTAATATAGGCTGCAGGTTTTCTGCTTGCTTATACACTGTATGGACAAACGCATTTAGGCAAACCTGCATTGATATCCAAATACATATACTTCAATGTGGAGTTGGGTTGGTTCCATTGTTGGAACCATAACAGCTTACACTCTTCTTGATAGGAGATCCACAAGATTTTGGAATGTTTCATGCCCATTTATTTTGTAGTGCATTTATGGGGTCAGACATTGATGTTGGACGAGAAGACCTGGCTCGCAATCGTCGTTCCGGTCAAAATCTTCCACACTTAACTCAAACTATATCTTTATAGTTCTTGCTTTGTGCACTGGGGCATAGTCATGATGGAGTAGAAAAAGGCCTTCCCCAAACTTTTGCCACAAACTTGGAAGCACTGCATTGTCCAAGATGTCTTGGTATTCTGATGCATTAAGATTGCCCTTCACTGGGGATAAGGGGCCTGATTGAAACACCCAAATTAATAAATTAACATGTTTGGCCAAATACTGTACTTTTGTACAGTACCATATAGTGTTGTGCCATATATGCGTTGCCACATATGCGTTGCACCACAACTTCTTGAGACATGGGCCATCTTAAGTCATATAATGCATCATGTAGTTAGGTTTAAAAAGTGTTTATACCGCATTAAAAGGTAAGGATGGTAATCACCAAGGACCACCTGATACGCTATTATCACAATGCTGATTTGTAGCACGATTTTATAAATATTCCAAGTTGATATTATTATTTTTTTTTTTTCAGATTTTGTTGCAACCAAACTTGGCAAATAATTTTCTCCTACCACGCAGGATACTGTACTGCCTGCCTGCCAGTGTGTGAATAGTTTAAAGCAGGATTATAGAGGAACTGCAACATTTTAGCAAATGCACACTTGTGTATATATATATATATATATAAATAATTATATATTTTGGCGGCAGTGTGGTGATATATGAATTGCCCAGATAACAGAATTTATTTTTGCTCATCTCAATTGACAAGGTGACTTGTCCAACAAGAAACATACTGACTTAAATGTTTCCTTCCTTATCTTTCTTAGTAAATTGGTGATAACACAGATAATTCCTGAGGATGATGCTATCTACCAGTGCCAGGCTGAAAACTCACAGGGTTCAGTTCTGTCCATGGCCCGGCTGATAGTAGTCATGTCTGAGGACCGGCCCAGTGCACCACGGAACATTCATGCTGAAACAATCTCCAGCTCTGCCATCTTATTGGCCTGGGAAAGGCCTCAGTACAACGCAGATAAAGTCATTGCATATTCAGTGCACTACATGAATGCAGAAGGTAAGAGATTGCAGACTCTTGCTCTCCCTCCTCTTTTCTATCATTAAACATCAAGAAAATGGCCACTTGAGGTTTTAACAATTCCGAAATGTGTCTCCTCATATCAGTGATAACCAGAATATTATATAACTAGTTACCACTTGGTCATCATAGAAATGATCATGATTTTTGGAAGGAAGGTGATAACATTTAAATGTTCATTCATCAATAGTTGTAGTATTTCTTTATTTTATTTTAAATTATGTGGCAGAAGTACTTCATGCTCAAACTTGCCCTAAAATAGTCAGTTATACCACATCGCTTGCTGTGCATGTGCAACATAAAAATCGGTTTCTGAGCCCATTGGAGACTGGGTGAATAAGCTTGTCTGAGATTGAGTTAGTGGATTATTGCTAGGTGCTACAGAAACCAAAGCCACTGATATAAACATTAATATATAACTGTTTAAGTAGTGGCATTGTTGTGGGTCAGCGTTTACTAGATGACTAAAATAAGGATTTGTAAATGCAATTTGCATTCATCAAAAGATAAATATCGCTAGATCCCAGGTTACTATACCACTGTGTGCAACTTCAGTACTATTAACACCTAAAAGCCTTGCCTCTGGACACAAAAGCAGAAAGAAAATTGTAAGCGCCACGAATTGGAGGAGTAGTAAGTTTGCAAATCCTAGTGATGTGAAAGGTGGTGAAGTGCAGTGTTGGCCATCTGTTGTTGCCATACAACAGTGAGGTCAGGGCAGGAAGAAAAAGGGGCAGTCTTGCCATTGTCCACTCTTGTGTACTGAGCGCTTAAAGGCACAGTTCACATTTTCCCTCCAAGTTCATGTTCTCATTTTATGATTGAGCTAGATGTGCTTATGTGGAATTTAATAGCACACTCATAAACATGTTTTACTAAAAATGTACAGCGCCATATGTTACATTTTGAGATGAAGTAATAATTTTTTTCAAGGTCAATTTTTGTTGATGTACAAATTTTAAAGTAGCATATCTTTTCGATCCGTGGGCCGATTGCAATGAAACAAAGCCTATATGCTTGACCAAATACAACTGTGAAAGCCCCATTAAAATTAGTTCAGTAGTTTTTATGTCATGCATGCACAAACAAACAGACAGACACAAATTCTGTTCTATTACTCACCTTGTGTTCCCCCAGATTATTTTAACGCAAATATCCTCAATGTACACACATACCAACTTTACAGTTTTATTAAATGTATATAGAATAGAAGAAGTCTATTTTCAAATATCTTCATCCTTACTGATTGAAAGATTTGATTGCTTTTACCTGCAGGTCTGAACAATGAAGAGTACCAAGCAGTGATTGGAAATGACACAACTAGCCACATTGTGGATGATCTGGAGCCAGCATGTAACTACACGTTTTATATAGTGGCTTATATGCCCATGGGAGCCAGCCGCATGTCTGAGCAAGTCACACAACATACGCTAGAGGATGGTAAGTGCAGTTCAGTGGGCAGTTAGTTTTTGTGATCTAAAGTCTTTATTATAGGACGGAAATGTATTGATGGTGTGTCTGGTGCAGTGTCACAGGTTTGTTTACTGCAATCCCAACATTGCACAGTTTTATGTTTTTCTTCTCTCACGCACTTATTTTAACTGATAAAGATGTTCCTGCCTAATTAATTACCTTATTCAGCTGATTTAAATTTGCATTGCTTGGGACTGATAGCACTAGAATAAAAATAATTTTGGTTTCACTGAATATTTGGTGCATTTGGTTACAAATCGCCTCATACTTATAAATGTACTGTACATTTCTGCTTCTGTCCCAGTGCCTGTCCGTACACCTGAGCTAAGCCTTACTAGCCGCAGTCCTACTGACATTCTGGTGTCATGGCAGCCTCTTCCTGCAAAGCTAAGTCGTGGATGTGTCTCCGCCTACCGCCTGTCTTTCCGTACAGCCGCTGATGAACAGGTGAGCTCAGTAGAGCTACATGGAAATTCCACTCAGTATCTGCTTCAGGACCTGCAACCTGACACCATCTACCTGCTGCGTATTGAGGTGTCCACCCGCGTGGGCTGGAGCCAACCATCAGCCTGGAGCTCTCACCGCACACCCAAAACTTCCAAAGCCACAGGTGAGGTTGTAAGTCATGTATGCCATAATATGTGGAGTCATATTATTGTTGGCATCAAGAACGAGTTAGATATAAACCTGTTTACTTGGACAAAAAGTGTCTTCCAGGAAAAAAAGCAGCTTGAAATTTTACTAAATTTTTATAGCAAAGCCAAAATCCTCAGCATCCCTGGCAAGAGCAAGAGCTTTCCTTTCTTACATGATCACAAACGGTCACAAGCCGTACTGCACCAAGGTTTTACGATACATAAAAGAAAATTTATGAGCTAAAGATGCTTTCAATGTAATGAAAACCAACATTTGTAAACCTTTACCGGAAATCCATAAATAAATAAACAATAAATTTAAAAGCACTCCATGAGGTGCAGTAGGTTACAAACAGTCGTTCTGACAGACAGTCTCAATGATATTTTTATTTAGAAACTGATCTCTTTTTTTAATCTCTTCTTTCTTTAATAAAAACAAATCTGTAACATTTACTTATTTTGGAAAAAAAAAACTTAATCATGTGGAGAAGCAGATTTGGAAACTTACAAGTGCCAGTATAGTTAAACAGTTAAATTGTGAGGATAATTAATTCCGGGAATGTGCTTGTAATCCAAAAGTTGTATATCAAAGTGAACCTTCCCATAAGAAATAATGGAAACTTCAATGAATCATTCCACAACCCAAAAATATTTATATAAAAATTATTAATATAAAATATAAAGTAAAAATAAAACAAATTAATCTGCAATTTAACTTTGAAAAAAATCATAGCTGGTTTGAGAGAGGGGGGAGAGAAGAGGAGGAGGATCTATTTTCTTTGGATCCTCAGGATTTTGCAGAAATGTGACATTACTCTGTCGTTAAACATTGTAATGTTTAATCATCGCTCACACTGCTACAGTCTTTTAACTTTTTTTTTTTTATCACGGGGTCCATTGTTGCAGTACAGGTACTAAAGAACTAAAGTCTTTAAACATGGACAAAAATTTTTTTAAATGCTTTTCACATGGTCACAATGTTATTGTAAACAGTACACGCACGCATTGATGTTGACTATACAAGTGACTCACCGAGCATGGGAGATGATTACCAAGAATCATGCAGCGAGAGAGAGAGAGAGAGAAGAACCATTGGCTCAGTTGTGATCATGTAACACTCAGCAGATAAAGCAAATACGTGCTACTCGTATTGCAATACCTCGCTCATTTATCAAGTTTAAATTTATTTTTAAAAATTAGCTTGTCTTGCAAAATACTTGCAGACCAAGTTACTTATAATCCAAGGTTTTACTCTATCAGTACCTCAAGGAAAATTATGTATTTCTGCACAATATTTGTTTAAATAATTGTGCCTTTAATTTTATGTACACTTTTTTGAAAAATTATTATCCTGGCCAGATGAAGAACCATTATGGTAACTTCACTAACCTTGATTTGGAACATAAAAATTACCAAATACTGATTAATTACTGATTTATGGTGCATCATTTTACATAAAATATGTACTCTTCAAAAAGCTGTATCTTTTAAAAAAAAAAATTAGGTTTTGCTTCATTGTGATGCAGAAGTAGCTTGTAGCCTAATAGTTTTCTGCAAACCGCATAAAAAAGCATTGGGTTTGTTGCTCAGTGACCTTTGATCTGGTCTGTCAGTGAGGAGCTGAGGACCAACTCAGTCACGGGTCATAAAGAAAAATGCCCCAGGCTGTGTATGGTTTTGAAGAAGAATAGGGCCGTTTCAGAGGCAGGGGTGATGAGTGGCAAAAAGAGGGGGTGGACTACATTTATTTATCTCCATATTCAGTCAGAAGTTGGTTATTTTTGTTAGATTTGTTGCAGAGTTCCTGATGGTTGGTTCTGGTGATAGCTGAACCATACGATTCTGTATGTGAGCATTAGCACTTGTCCTCATGATTAAATACATGCAGAGAAATGTTCTCTTGTGTCTGGCTAATGTTAGTGAAGCAAATAGTGAAGCTAAGGTAATCGAAGCAAAAGATCTAAAGAGAGCTGTTTTCTCCTTTATTTCTGTGGATTTACTGCTCTGCATTTTGAGTTTTGATATCTATTTGCTCGCAACACATTTGCTTTAGCATGGAACAAAAAGTGTACATCAGTGGGTTTTCAATTAAAGAATCCCTGATTTACAAAACGCTGATTATGTGATGAAATAAAATTAAATAGAGCACAATTACTGAAATATTAGTGTGTGCGGTGGATAGTGCCATTTTGTAATTGCTGTTTTATTTTGTCTGTTGCTTTTAATACACTTGCTTTTTAAATGAAAAGTAAACCAGTGCTTCACTAGATGGGATATTTACAGTTGCCTACAGTTGAATCAATAGCCTATAACATTGTGTCCTATACTGTGAGGAGCCCACACTTTATCAGGCATTAGGGGTAAACATGAAGTGTACTGTAGGCTGGTGGATTTTGAATGCTGTTGTAACCAAGACAGTTGTATATCAGAGATGTTATTCATGATGTGCAAATTGTAGAGCTGTGTCAACTTATCAGTCTCTTTTTTATTTAGCGTTATTTAAGTCTGCCAAATGATTTAGGTTTGTTTAATTATGTTTCCAGTCATATTGTATTGGATTGTATTGATGTACATCTTAATTATGCTTCTTAATTGTTTTTTCATTCACATATTGGACCTCTTTTTACCTGTTTGTATCTGCAGTACCCCCTGCCCCTAATCTGGAGTTGGAACCCTTTAACTGCACTTCAATTACTGTCCGCTGGCATCTTGTACCCAGTGATGCTGTCATCCAGGGGTACAAACTCTCCTGGCATCCTGATGGCCATTCAGAGAGCTCGACTATCCAGCTTCACCCTCAGGACTTCCACCATACTATTGCAGCACTCGGTGAGTGTTTCAGTTTATCCAAAGATGTCCATTCCATAACCATATATACCTATTCTGCATAATAAGTTATATTTATATAACTATACATTTTGCCGTTGATGCAACTATACTAACGAATTATATGCAGCCTTCTGAGTATAATTTTAGTGCTTCACATATTTTATGATTATTATTGGTAAACATTTTTTTATTTACAAATGAGCATTTTCTGTTTTTCTTCTAATCGATACTTTCCATCGGATCTGTTCTGCTTTATGCACGCTCCCTCTGATCAGCTTGCTCCTGGCTTTGTATGAGTCACCTTCCCCCTCTTAGTGTCAAAGGTTACAGCCCAGATGTTCCTCTCCTCGTTTTCCCATCCTTGTCCCTTGCCCTACCGTGGCTGTCTATTGTGAGGGTGCCGGACGTAGCAGAAGCCTGTGAGGCCTTCCTCCCTCTCCAGCTGGACACTAAGGTTCACACAAAGGCCTGGAGAATGGGTCAGAGATGGACAGACAAAGCACAGTGACAGGAGTTCCCTGAACTGTTTGATTTTAGAAAATCAAATTTCAAATCATGACCACTTAAACCAAACCAGGAAAAAGGAAAGAACAGTAATTTATTATTACAGAATAAATTCTTATTGCAAAAAGAAAATATTTCTATAATATGTTTTACTTGTTTAGGTGGCAATATTTAGTTTTAAAATGTATGATTTTTCTTTGAGTTTTAAGAGATAAGTTGTTTTAAGAGATATTATTTTAAGAGATAAGTAGTTTTAAGAGATATTAACATTTATATCTTGCTAAAGGCACACCGATCTTTATCAGTTATCCTAACTCTGTCATATCCATGAACGTGAAGTTTCATCTTAGCCTGACATCTTGACCTAAGGTCCTAAGCCCTGCTTCCCAGGACACGGGCGATCCCAGCAGCTGAACCGTACGATAGTGACCCATGACCTCTCATGTCAATACACACACACACACACACACACACACACACACACACACACTGAAGAAGACTCCTCCCTAAGATCTGCAGAAAAACATGCTCTTTTTTTGTGTGAGATCAGGAAATTTAGAACATTTATGATATGATAAGTGCATTTGCTAATGCTGCACATTCTCACTAGCTCTGTCTGCCTCTGCCTGTATTTTGCATTGTCAGACTTTTCTAAGGTGCTAGCATTGACCAGAGCACTGCTGAATGCTAATTCCTGTCACACTGACTAATGACCTGTTGTGAGAGAGAGGGCATGAACAAAAGAGCAGAGCTGGCCACAGCAGAACCAACACAATGACTGTCAACCTAATATCCATTATTTATTTTGTTGAAATAACAAAAAAAAAACTTTTTTTCTGGAACATTCCAGAAGACATTTAAATGATGAGTGGGCAGTGTTGTTGTTTTATAGTTCCAGGGTCCCTGGTTTGATCCTGAGCTCAGGTTGCTGTTTGTATGGTGTTTCTCCTGTTCTGCTCATGGTTTCTTCACCACCTTCAGTTTCCTTTCAGCATGCAAAACATGCAGTGGCTAGATCGGTTATGCAAAATTGCCCCTAGTGTGTGAATGAGTATGAAAGAGTGTGCATGGACAGTAATGAATTAGCCAGGACGATTCCCTGCAAGTATTCTTTAATTCTGTCATAACCGTGGGGGGGACAAAGCGATTACTGAAGATGAATAAATGTTGACAAATCTCATGATCTTTTTTTATGATGTGTGCTTTTTTTTTTTTTTGACAGATCCAAGAAGAAAGTATCATGTGAAGATTCTGGCCTTCAGTGCTTATGGTGATGGCTATCAAGCACATCAGATTGTCAGCACTACTGGCTGTCCTTGTAAGTGTACCTGGGAAAATACATGTTTGTTAAGCACATGTTAAAAATTCATTATAAATGTTCAGTTTCTGGTAAGGTTCTTTTTTCTTATGATTGGTCTTTCTTAGATAGTGAAATGTTTTTTTAAATGACTTCGAATAATAACTTGAGTTATTTATTGAACGCCTTACATTTAGCCTGATTAAAAATTTTGCATTCTACTTTTTCAGCTTCTCCAAACAGGAGGTTGGCCACACTACCTGCTCCAGACCACGTCCATGGTCAGACCAACAGCTCCTCATCCATCAGCCTTAGCTGGGGTCGACCTGCCTTCAGCTCTGGAAAACTAGTTAGCTTTTCTGTCCGCTATGGCCCTGTGGCTCCATACAACGTTTCTGCTGTACGCTATCTACAAACGTGAGTTTATCAGCTATAGTTTTTTTAACATGAGAAATACAACCGTGTGAATTCAAATTCAGGGCGTTGTTTTTATTGTGTTTGTGTTTAGTAGAGAGGCAACCAAATAGCGTGATCCAAATGTAAGAAGTGTTTCCTGTGTTTTTTGTTTAGGAATGAACAGACAGTAATGGTCGAGGGACTGAAGTCTAACACGCGCTATGAGTTTGCTGTACGTTTACACATGGATTACATGTCCAGCCCCTGGAGCTCTCCCATCTATCTGAGAACTCTTCTGGAAGGTGAGTAAATGGACTTTAACACCTTAGAACTATTTCAGTAAGTTGAATGCATTTTACTTATGTGCTTTAGCCATTCAACATAAATAATCATTTCATTTTAACACTATGTAATATTTTAAATATATAAAAACTAAAGTTCATTATATACTAAAATAATATTAAAATATAATAAATATAATAAATATTAAAATTGATTGTAAACTCTTCTTCTAATATATTATTTTTCTGCTCCTGCCCTGATGTGTTTCAGCTCCATCATCTCCTCCTCTGGGGGTGAGAGTGAGTCTGATTGAGGAAGACACTGCATTGGTGTCCTGGAGGGAGCCTGAACAGCCCAACCTGACTGTGAGCCACTACACCATTCTCTATGCCCCTCAGAGAGCATGGTTAGCAGGCGATTGGCTGGTCCTGCAGAGAGAAGGTATGTAAAATTGAAGCCATGCTGCTAGATAACTGTTATCTTTCATTTAACAGTATTCAGGTGCAGGAGTGGTCAAAACTTTTTCAGTAGGAACCAGGGTAGACCTGTGGCGAATTCACAAAAAATGCACATAATAAATACTTAAGAATGCTGAGAAAATACTCAATTACAAAAAAATACATTTATAATATGACAACATGCATATGTGTGTATCGTAACAAGTATTCTTGTTTTCCAGCCCTTTTGTGATCACTTATTATTCTTAACATGCTTTTTGTCTATACTCATGACTAAATATCATTGAGTGATGTACTGCAGTCATGCAGGTGTAGTCAGAGGATAGAAAGGCTCTTGTAGTTTAGCTGTTTTAATAGACACTGGTGCCACCACTGGGTAAAAAGAAAAATTACCATGTGGGCAACCTACTGTATCTTTCATTGTAAGAGAGAGAAGTCATGGGGCAGTTAATAATAAATCTGTGCAAACTGCAATTGACCCTGTAACCTGACTATGCATTTATTTATTGGACAAAATCACATTGAATGGTTACATATAGCCATACTGTTTTCCCAGTTTTAAGGAAAACATTTTGGCTATTCTAGACTAAAGAATCATGTTGTACTTTCCAGGCAGCAGTACGATGGCTCTGTTAGAGAAGTTGGAGCCCGGTAATGTTTACCTGGTGAAGATCTCAGCTTCAAACCAGGCAGGAGATGGCCCTTTTTCCATCACTGTGGAACTTCCTGTGCTGAGGGGGAAAACTCACCCAGGCAAAAGCCCTCGCCATACCTACAGCCAGGCTAAGACTATAGGTACTGTAGTGCTTTATGACAATTAAATATATGCATAAGTAATATGCTGATGTATGTTGACACATTCAATCTGCATTAGGGTGTGATGTAATCATTTTTTTTCTGGACATTTTATTTTACAGGTGGTCTCTATCATTTGGATGAGAAATCTATGACTGGCATTATGATTGGTGTATGTATAGCACTGGCCTGCATCATAACCTGTATCTTCATCCTCATCACTAAAAGCAAAACAAGGTATTATGTGGATTTAATGTACAGTACCAGTAGACTCTCAGTAGTACTCATGAGATAGATAGATAGATAGATAGATAGATAGATAGATAGATAGATAGATAGATAGATAGATCAATCTCATGAAGATTGAGTAGAATATTGCAGTTTATCGTTGAAATTTGTTACTGAAATTTTTTTTAAAGATCATTACTGAATATTAATATTACTTGGATATTACTAAATGTTTTTCCTTTAACATAAACATAAAGCAGCTAAATGCTCACCATGTTCACCAAAACTGCACTAGGAAAACCGTTAAGAATCTTAAATCTATATTTAAAAGTTGCTTAACACTTTTTTGTGTACATGCAGCAATTACATATAGCAAAAATAATTATAAGAATGAAGAAAATACTTTATAAGTTGTTGCTGTTATTATTGGTGGTGTATAGTATACACACATTTTGGTGCATTGGTACACTCTCTCATTGTGTGCTTTCTTTTTCTCTCAGAAGAAATTCTTCATCCTCAAAGATGAAAGGACAAATGAGTGCTAATCGTGTGTCACAGGCCAATCACCTGCAGATAGAGAATGCTGAGGTTTTGGTACCAATGATAGGAAACCACTATGTTGACACAAAGGTGGGATCATGAAGAATTTTTCTATTTTAAAGGTTTCTTTTAAGCCAACAATGCTTGGGTCTGTGAAGATGGCTCTAAATTAGATTTTGAATGGATGTTGTATAAATCTAACTTTTCAGGGTGGATCAGCTTTGATGATAAACTGTGGCAAACCCATCACCAATAGCTGCCAGGACATACAGACTAAGAAGTGGAAAATTTTTCGACGTGCAGGAAAACATGGTCAAATGGATATCCAGGTAATTTCAGACTGAGAGCACTAACTGTGTTATAACATTACACTCCCATTTTTCTGTCCTAGGTGCTCTTAAAATGTTATTCTTTATTATGTATGTGTGTTTTAACTGCAATTATTATTAGTATTATTAGTGAACATGATCAGCATTCATACACCATTAACACACACATCAACAAAATTACTAACACTCAGTGGTGGAAAATTAATAAACGTTTTTACTCAAGTAAAAGTACTGTTACTTCAGTGAAATTTTACTGAAATACAAGTAAAGTTACCGTTATAAAAATCTACTCAAGTAAAAGGAAAAAGTAGCTCATTAAAAATGTATTTTTTTTAACAGAGGGGGTGGAATGGGTGATTCTTGTGTAGTTCAAAAAAGAGGATATAAATCTCAAACTAGTTGTTTTTAATTGAAGGAACACCTTCGCATAATAATGCTGTTGCATTTCATGCGCTTGAAATCAAAGTGGTAGCTTAAATATGGTGATGCTTTGCGCCAAATAGCCGAGGGGAAAAAAGAGCTTAGAGCCAAGAATAATGTTCAGCACAAAATCTTTATCGGCCTCTTTCAGTGTCACAATTCTAATACAAAACATAAAGTAAAAGTAGAGAAAAGGGTCAAAAAATGGAGCGTTTCGGGGGTGAGCAGCACACCTGAGCTCCTACACTGTTCTCTCCTTCTCACGCACACACCTCCGCAGCGCACACACTGGGGGAGGGGCAGCAACTTTTAAAAGGGTAACAGACATACATACATACATACATAATGTGGTATACAACATAGTAGTGGCCATTACAGTGGCCAGGGGTTTGTTCTCCCCGCCCATCAATCAATCAGTGCAGTGGTTTCCGGGGTGCAATTTTTTTCCTTCCCCATCTGAATTATTTTTCATTTTAATTCATCTATTTTTTACTCCGTAGCGAATATGATTTCAAATGTAGTGAAGTACAATACTTCAAACAAAACATACGTAAGTAAAAGTGAAGTTACAGATTTTAAAAACTACTTTAAAAAGTAGAAGTACACAAAAAACTACTCAATTACAGTAACGCAATAAATAAATAAAACAAATAAGCAAAATAATCAAATCAAATCCTGCACTAACCAGTGTTAAATGTTAAAATGTAAACTTTTAAAATGTTAACAGCATTGGCCTACATGAACAACACCCAGCATCATAGTAACAGTCCACAAAGGTAATAAACCACAAAGGAAATACAAATTTGTTGTTTTAAAAGTCATATCCCCACAGACATACATGTAATACATTTCCCACAAACATAACATCAACTGCTATCGGCTTTCCTACATTGGCAGATGTTAGACATTTACCTGTTATTTACTGTTTAACATTCTGATCAGTGTTTTGGTAGAGCACATGTTGAGTCACTATATCTTATTGAAAAATGTGTTGAACTTACTACTTATTTGAGGTATGCTATGATTTAAAAAATCCAGTAGTTGTCGATATGTCCTTTATTAGTATTCCTTTTCAATTTCTAAATAGCATAATATGAGAAATAAAAAATTTATCCATTGCCCCAAAACATTTCTGCTGTCGAACTCCAAAGAAAACACTAGCATTTGACATGGCTTTTTCTTTCTGGTATTTGTAAACATTACTTTTTTTAAAGCCTGAGTTTAAAGTCCTAGCAGTGACCTTTCAGCAATGCTAGAATTTAAACTCATGACATTGCAGTGACTGGTCCAGTGCCTTAACCACTGAGCTACTGCTGCGTTTTGTTAAAGAGATCGCTATATTAGCTTTGACCAGCTAATAATATTTTTTTCCACTGACATTGGTTTCCAATGAACACTGAAATGTTGTTCTCTAGCAGTATTTATAATGAAATATAATACTCCAACTATCCATCTGAAGTTGAAACAAACTCTCTCTGTATTGCAGGCAGTGGAGCGAGGGTGTTTGTATGAGGTGGGGAAGATGGTGTTGCAGTACGAGCAGGAGCAGGTGGGGACATCTCTCCAGCACTCCCCTTTACAGGTCTTCTATCAACCGCTTGGGGAGTCTGAGAGCTCTCAGACCAGTGAGGGCAGCGGAGAAACGGGAGATTCTGGAAATTTCTCTCAGGACGAGGCCGAACCGCACAGCTCTAAAAACTGTGAGGAGAAAAGCGACAGCTCTGCAAATCTAGGAGACACATCAGACGTTGTTCCACATATTTCATCGTGAATCCACTTCACTTCTACTTACCTCACTGAATCCCAGCTGCCTTTCTCAAGCACACAACCCAGCCAGAGATGCAGGTGAAACATCTTTGCACGTTCTCCAGCTCAGGTAATGCTGCTCATCAGGAAATGGAGAAGCAACCTTTATGTGCCAAAGACCAGTCTTTCTCAATCGTACAAACAAGAACTAGTTTAGCCAAAAGCTCCTTAACTTGTGCTGCACTGTCAGCGCAAAGGCGCAAGCACAGCCTTGAACCTTACTGCTCCCTTGAATGCTTTCTCGGATCGGTTTAAGAAGCCCTCGGACGACTTCAGAGAGCATCGCAGCCTTCTGTGGGATCTAATTATACTGTACCTACAGTAACTACAACTATACTGTACTTCCTACTGTCTTTGTCTTCTTCTGTTTGTTCAGAAGAAAACATACCTCACCAAATGATGAATGTCTTTAGGCTATAGAATGTTTTCATTGTACTTAAATTCATTCGCTACCTACCTCAGTTTGAGTTTGAACACTTTTTACTTTATTTTGCAGAGTTGCAGTGTTTTGCGTTATTTATTTACATTTTTATGAAAAACAGGTTAAGGAACCTCAGGCGTTATAGTACTGTAATTTTAACTGCCGCTGCTTAAGGGGCAATGTGCAGATAGACTGCCAGGTCAATGTTAATACCTCATTCCAGCTTGATTTTTCTTATCAGCATTTTATATTATTCCCTTTTTTCAGTACTACCTCCCCTGAACAGCAGTTTTGTTGTGTGAATTATTAGGGAAATAATTTGCTTTTCTTATGAAGTTTATGAAGTGTTAGACTTCTGTTTTTATTAATGGATCATGAGTGTGGTCCATTGTTGTTTTGTGGTACTTTATTTAAGACGTGAAAGCTTTAATATTTTGTTCCATTTTCTCCTGAATTCTTTGAGATGTTGAGCTCGGTTTGGGAGTTAATTTGTATACTGTATGTATTTTTTTCCGTGGCAGGTTTTAGGTTCAGTATGCTTTGGTAAGAGTTATTTGCTTTATTTCTCATCTCTTGATTTCTTAGCAATGAGTAAGAAATAACCAAAAATTTGATGCATATATATAAATTGTGTGCATCAGACCTTGAAAGCTTTAAAACCCAAATGGCCTTAGGGTGCATGGCCATTTTGCAATATATGTATATATAAGAGATACCCAATCCAAAGAATGAATGAATGATTGCAGGAAAATTATAGAATGATGCCAAAAAATACTGTTACTGCCAAAGATATATTATATTTCTCCATATTATAAGTGCCACAAAGAATACAATTTCATTGTCTTTAACTAATCTGTCTTGCAAAGAAATAGCTTTAGCGTACATCTGTTATAGATGGGCAAAGAACTTTATGACCTTTATTTTGTAGATGTACTGTAGATGACCAGCAGTGGTGGCAGATGCTATTATCCAAAGAGTTGTTTACTTCTTTAAATTGGGTTTGCCACAAACATGCCATAACATTGGGATAATTCATCTTTCTAATGTCTACTTAAGACTAATGAATCATTTTTTAATTGCGATACAGTACCAATCAAATGTTTAAACACACCTACTCTTGATGACAGCTTTGCTCTGTTCAGCGTACACCAGCTTCCTTTCCAACACTTGTTGGCTGCTTCACTTCTTTAAACAGACAAATTTCAACCATACACCTTAATATTAAAAAAGGTGTTGGTGTTGTCTAAACTTTTGACTGGTACTCTCTGTACGAAGTGTGATTAAATTTAGAATATGCAACATCTTATGTTTGATTTCAGAAGCTTAATAAGATGCTTAATCATCAGTTTGAATGCAACCCTTTTGACTGAGGTGCAACAAAATCACTTTTCTACATGTTTTAATATCTATACCAGATCTAGACAACTTGTCTATACCAAAGAGTGTTAAAGTCACCATAGTACTATTAGTGCTTCATATGCTCATAAAGATGCATCTTGTTTTGACTACTGCACCATATACATTGGAAAATCCATTTTAGACAAGGCCTGGCTATATTAAATTTGCCATGCGACAATGGAAATCTCTCTGAATGTGATTAGAATAATGCTGAACAGATTGGAAACAAAAGGAAACACAATGGGGGCTGACTGTCTTGCTTTATTTGCGTGTGTATTTAATCTGTTCTGATTTTTTTTTCTTTGTTGGTTATTTGTTTTTTCCAGTTCTGACAAACCTACAGATTGACAATGAAAGAGAAGCTGTTTCCTCTTCATTCAATAACGATATTAAGTTTTTTTTTGTTTGTTTGTTTTTTGCAATTGTTGGTGGTTTTTAATTTTTTTGGTTTGTGTAATTTCTTTACTTTGAACAGTTGTGGTCCAATAATCCGGTTTTATCTATATAGAATTGCATTGTGTTTTTGTGTTTGCTTTCCCCAAAGTGTTACCAGTGCTCATTAACAAATAATACTACAGTGATATGCTGCTTTTACCATTTTTATACAAGCCAATTGTGGTCAGAACAATGCAGTTTAATAAATCTATTTCTGAAACATTCATGTCTCTGCATTGTGCTGTTGGTTTTGAGAAACATGAATGGATGTAACAAGGTTTCTAAAAGAATTTATTTTAAGTAACTGTTGTGTAAATGAACACACTTAAAACAGAAAAAGATTATGTTCTAAGTAGTCATGCTCTGCTGGGTGCCAGAGCTTTTTTGGAGAAGACATACAATAGAATGGCTGAAATTGGGCCATGGTGGTTATCAAGGTGGCTGCAAGACTGCACTGGTGGCACGATGTTGGCACCTCATGGAATGACTGACTTATTGTAAAAATGTGCACATGATAAAACTAACACATGGGTTCAAAGTTATACTTTACTGAATAATAGCCTATATTAGTATTGATTTTATTTGTATAGCTGTTTTTATTTGTTTTAAAAACAGTAATTGTTGCAAAGCAGCATTATAAAATATAAAAAATATGGAAATAGATAAGAAAAATATAATGAAACGTATAAATTACTACTTACTAATGAGCAAGCCAGGGTTCTAGAAAAAAACTGAGATGATGAGACTATAGAAGGAAACCTTGAGAGGAACCAGACTCAACAGAGAACCCATCCACATTTGGTTGCTATTTGATAGCACCGAAATCAGGATGGCTTCCCAGTCGAGTCTGGTCCCTGGTATATCTGTGTGCTATGAGATTGAAAGTTCAATATAATGGGAAAGGTGTTCAAGTTAATATATTGCCCACAGTTTGTCTTCCACTGTTCAGGTACCAACCGTTTTGGACCTAAACTATTTAGTGACTGAATTCACAGCCATTACAGTAAAACTGCCATTAGACCAGTCCAAAGTCATGTTCATGGTCATTGAGTGGAACTGTTCTCATTCACCATGCACATCCCAAGCAAACCATACTAAACATTATCAGCAGAAGCCAGAGGAATCTGTGCTACAGGAACAATGAGAAGCAGGGCACCATGATGAGTCAGACAGGTCAGGAATACAGAAGAGCCAATGGCTTTATTATAAACACTTAGATCAGATTTTTCTGCTGCTCCCATTTAGAAATAAATAAATGCTACATTCTATGGTACTGTAACTGTAGTCGCGGTGGGAGCTCAGACAGTTAAGGCTCTAGGATACCAATCAGAAGGTTGGGAATTCAGGCCTCAGCACGCCAAGCTGCCACTATTGAGCCCTTGCCTGCTCCAGGGGCGCTGAACAATTTTAAAATGAACATTGACAGAAGTATTTCACGCGATATAACTTTTACGGACAGCTATATGTTCTTTATAGACTAAGGGAAAGTAAAGAAGAAGAAAACGCCTGGAATGTTCTTGTCTGTGGCTCCGGAACACCACGACCTGATGCTCGGTATGACACGCCGCTGCCTGTGTGGAGCGGAAAGGGCGGGTCCAGAGGAAGCCTCGCTTCAAGGAGTGTGAGTTTACCTGAGAGTCACGTGACGAATAGCAAACGTTCTGATTTGTTTGGTGCTTCAACTGGTAAAAGGCTCGTTCACATGCATGTCTCATTGCTCCAATCAGCAAGCACACTGTGCGCCCCTAGTGCACTTGTTACAACAGCGATTGTATATTTGAATGGAGCCGTCAAGTGAATGACTTGCTCTATTTGGAAACATTTTAAATTAGTTTCTCCGGCTAAGGTCATAGGAAAATTAACGTAATAAATTGCAAAACGTAGTCAGAGGTTTATTCATTTTATTTTTGGGGTTTGTTCACTTAATTTTTAAAGTTTGTTCACTTAATTTTTAGTTATGTCGGCAAGCATTTTTTTTTCAACACACAAACCTGTACAGAGGCACATTGTGAGCATTTATTTTTAAATATATAATGATTACTATAATAAAAAAAACATTTAATTTAAGTATGATGGAACTAATTAGAAAGCTGCATAGGTTTAGTAAATAGTGAGAAATGTCTGGAGCTTTAGACTTATTCGATGATAACAACATTACTTCCACGCTCCATAGTAATGAAGATATTTGCGGTGTTAGGATGTATTTTCTACACAAACTTTACAATGAGCTCTAAAATGAAGCCTCAAGGAATGTAACCCTTTGGTATATATTGTCTGGTAATCCTCCTAAATGAGACTTCTTCTCGCCGTCACAGCAACACGGGGCCGATCCTGTTCATCAATTAAAAAAAAAAAAAAAAACTCTGGCATCGGCCAGTTATTTGAAAATAAATTATATTTAGCATTTACTACACACTGTAGTAACCTGTCGTATATATTTTTTATTAATTTTAGTACAGTAAGGTTCAAACCCGATATTGAATATTTTCTTATGGGTTAAAGGGAGATAATTGAAGACGTTGTTTAGAAACTTTAAACTGATTCTCCTGCTGCATCTTTCAAATTGTGCAGAAGCGTCTTTAGAACATGATGACGTCACAGACCCCAAGCTACTCACATCACATCACTTACAGACACAGAAAAGCACAGAGAGAAATTTCACACATTTATTTTATCATTGTTAAAATAAAATAAAAAATTATTCTGTTAAAACTACAAAAGTGATGACTCTCTGTTGTCCAGCTAACAGTAAGTTAATTTTGAGTCTTGTTGTGTAGAAAAAAAATCATGATTTATTAATGTACACGTTCAGGATGGAGATGTTCTCACCACATTCTGAGAGTGCAGTACATTAAAACCAGTTGATGTAGTAGCTGTAATAGGAAGAATCATTAAATCATTAGGAATATGACTTGTGCCATGATGTCCGTACTGAATTCATAAATATGCGAATAGAAATTGAGCCTTACAGAAAGTCTCACTCGGTTTAGGGATTAATCATATCAAGAACAGTGTAAGACTTCTGAAGTGACCCCTTCATGATAAACATGACTATATATGATTATGTGTATCAGTCAGTCCTAGTAAGGTATAAACTTATTTCATTATTATAATCATTATTTCAGACCCACTCTTTACTGGAAAGAATCTTGAGGAAGAATCTGATCTCCAGCCCAAGATAAGAAGAAGGTCAGAAGAGATGGATGTGAAGCCTGAAAAGACTGACACCAGTGTAGAGGCAACCCCCTCTGTCACTATAAAAAAAAGAGAGTCAAACAGGGTGGCCATTCCGTGTGAAGGCCCTGAGGAGAAGGTGAAGAGGACAGAGGACATAGAGACCAACGTGAAGACTGAAAAGAGAGGTACGAGACAGAAACAGGAACACAATCAGAACACTCTTTCCACAATCAGACTTTTAATTGAACATTTTGGATCTTACCCGTGGATGTATCACAAAGCTGGATTTCTAAAAGTGAGCTTCACTGTGTCTTTCTTTTGTTCTTTTATTCAACAGCAGACTTTTTCAGTCGTTACATTTTGGGACGTCTGCTGGGGAAAGGAGGGTATGGTGCAGTCCACGCGGGAGTTCGCAAATCAGACGGGAAAAAGGTAAATATCAGCAAATCTAGATTGAGAAATTTTAGTCATGTAGACAAACTTTTTCTTTGCACGGTGGATTTTTACAAGGACAAACACACTTTATTACATTGCGTCCGGTGACTTTTGGGGGGGAAACATGTGTGGAGCTTTAGATTGATTACAATAGCTAGTATACAAGCTGCATGCTGAGATTAATGATGCTGTTTGCCGTGTTAGGATCTATTTGCTCCACAAACTTTGTCCACTAGATGGCAGTACAATGAGCTCTAAAATGAAGCGTCATGGAATGAAACTTTTTGGTGAAAATATTGGCTGAGAATCCTCGACACCTAAATGAGACTTCATCTCGCCATCACAGCAGCACGGGGCAGATCCGGTTCATCTGCTTAATAAACTCAGGCATCGGCCGATGTGATTATTTAAAAATGGGGTTAACCTGAAGTATTTATTTTAGTCATGTTAGTACAATAAAGCTAAAATCCACTGTAGAATATTTTCTTATGGGTTAAAGGGAGATAATTGAAGACGTTGTTTAGAAACTTTAAACTGATTCTCCTGCTGCATCTTTCAAATTGTGCAGAAGCGTCTTTAGAACATGATGACGTCACAGACCCCAAGCTACTCACATCACATCACTTACAGACACAGAAAAGCACAGAGAGAAATTTGAAACATTTATTTTATCACTGTTAAAATAAAATAAAAAAATATTCTGTTAAAACTACAAAAGTGATGACTCTCTGTTGTCCAGCTAACAGTAAGTTGATTTTTACTTGTGTAAAAAAAATCATGATTTATTAATGTACACGTTCAGGATGGAGATGTTCTCACCACATTCTGAGAGTGCAGTACATTAAAACCAGTTGATGTAGTAGCTGTAATAGGAAGAATCATTAAATCATTAGGAATATGACTTGTGCCATGATGTCCGTACTGAATTCATAAATATGCGAATAGAAATTGAGGCTTACAGAAAGTCTCACTCGGTTTAGGGATTAATCATATCAAGAACAGTGTAAGACTTCTGAAGTGACCCCTTCATGATAAACATGACTATATATGATTATGTGTATCAGTCAGTCCTAGTAAGGTATAAAATTATTTCATAAGCAGACCCACTCTTTACTGGAACAGAAAGAACAGTGAATCTCATGAAGAGAAAAAGGCAGAATCTTGAGGAAGAGTCTGATCTCCAGCCCAAGATAAGAAGAAGGTCAGAAGAGATGGATGTGAAGCCTGAAAAGACTGACACCAGTGTAGAGGCAACCCCCTCTGTCACTATAAAAAAAAGAGAGTCAAACAGGGTGGCCGTTCCTTGTGAAGGCCCTGAGGAGAAGGTGAAGAGGACAGAGAACATAGAGACCAACGTGAAGACTGAAAAGAGAGGTACGGGACAGAAACAGGAACACAATCAGAACACTCTTTCCACAATCAGACTTTTAATTGAACATTTTGGATCTTACCCGTGGATGTATCACAAAGCTGGATTTCTAAAAGTGAGCTTCACTGTGTCTTTCTTTTGTTCTTTTATTCAACAGCAGACTTTTTCAGTCGTTACATTTTGGGACGTCTGCTGGGGAAAGGAGGGTATGGTGCAGTCCACGCGGGAGTTCGCAAATCAGACGGGAAAAAGGTAAATATCAGCAAATATAGAGTTAACAGGCACTGCTGAATACAGCACTTGTAGATCAGTAGACATTACTGACTGTAATAGACAGAGTTGGTTGAAGCTAAATATGTAGTTTTATGTTGCAGGTGGCCGTGAAGTTCATGCGCAAACCTGGAAATGACACCTACATCACCCTCGTAAGAGAACTTACAACTTGTTTTTGTGATTTTTCAGAGGAAACATGTGAAGGCTAAAAGTAACACACCTGGTTAAACACAGTTTTACTTTTTACTCATTATTAGATGACCAATATAACTTTTGACATCACACATCTGTCCAGTCCAATCCTAACTGTATCTATTGTGTTTTTAGCCTGGGGACACACGCAGCCTCCCTCTTGAGGTGGCGCTCATGAAGCTCGTGTGCAAGCCTCCTCACTGTCCCTTGGTCATCGAGTTGGTGGAATGGCACGAGACATCCACACATGTCATCTTGGTCCTGGAGCGGCCCGAACCCTGCACTGACCTCTTCGACTACTGCGAAAATAACACCATGTCTGAATCAGTGGCTCGAATCATCACGCGGCAAGTGATTCACGCGGCACGTCACTGCAGTGACCGGGGTGTCTTCCATCGGGACATCAAGGAGGAAAACATTCTGCTGAACCCTCGTACTCTCGAGATAAAGCTGATTGATTTCGGCTGTGGAGATCTGCTGAAGAACACGCCCTACACGGAATATGCAGGTAACTGTAAGATGAGCTGATTTGGTAGGAATTCGTGGTGGGTTGTTTTTGTAATCTTAGTGCAACACTTTTTCTCCGTCTTTCATTCAGGCACGAAGACTTTCCGTCCACCTGAATGGATCGTCGAAGGAGAGTACGAGGCCGAACCTGCCACTGTCTGGGGTCTTGGGGTATTCCTGTACCATCTGTTATGTGGAGAAGAGCTTTTCTGTGAAGCCAAAGATATTGTTAATGGCCACGTGGACTTCCCTGATCATCTGTCTGAGGGTGAGAAAAATACAGATGCTTTACATTCTAACCTGTACACAAAGCTGGAAAACTTCCACAGCAAAATGACTAGAATTAAAACTAATTAAGAACAATCCTACATGACAAAATATAAATATAAAAAGTTTTAGAAGGTTAGCAAAGTTCATTTTTAACCAATTACATTAATACACACACAGCTTCCTGCAGTCTGATAAAGTTGTGCCTACAACGAGACCCTAAAAGACGACCAACACTCAAGCAGATCCTGTCACATCAGTGGTTCTGTGTTCAGGAGGCCAGGGATCAACAGTGACACAAAAGGGAAAAGCACCTGGAAGCAGCAAGAATCTACTCAGTACCTTACTGTGTCTGTTTAATATGTTGCAACAACTGTAAAAAATGTAAATATGTAAAAAATGCTTTCTGTTACTGTTAAATATAAATATCAATATGTAAATAGTAATAAACTATTTTTTATGCATTGGTACAGGTCTGTGTGTATGTGTGTTTAATGTGTTGCAATAATTGTAAAAATGTATAAAAGGCTTTCTGTTTACTATGTTTTAGGGATAAAAAAATATATTGAGAAATATTATACACAATAATATACAAACTTGTTAAATCTTATGAACTTTTATTTAGCTTGTATGCACTGGCTCTTGAGTGTGCTCTTGTAATGCACTGGAGCTAAAGGTTTAATGCCTTGGGGAAATGCCCATGGCATGTGGTTCATCCAGGAAGATCCATGCCATACACACTCTTATACGCCAGTTAGTTCCAACCCAGTAATCTGATTGGACAACAGGCTATCCATGAGTGGTGATAATAGACAGTTACAGTCCTGGGATGTTTTTCTATATATCACTCTGCATCACAGGTGTTTTGTAATAACCATTCATTACACTAACTGTCGGTCAGCAGCATGAGTGAAAAGAGGTTAGTACAGTCCCCCATACTAAGGAGAGAGCAGCTACCTGCCAAAAGCTCTATTCAAAAGCAGTCACAAAAGGCATTTTCAGCAAGAAATCACACCTGATAATATATTATTTTAAACAACACATTTATAGATATTAAATATCTGCTTTTAAGTAATTTTGTTAATTGCCTCAGTGTTTTTTTATTCTTGCCTAAGGTGAGCTGCAAAGATGACTTGTTTCTAACACAAGGCTGAATCCCAAATCCCTCTCACCCCGATAATCAAGTGTACTATTGTACAAGTGCACTATTTGGTGTTATGAACAACTGATTGTACACCCTAATGCACTAGCTTTCCATTTAACGCTTTGGGATTTAACCACAGAACCTGGAAGTAAATAGAGTGGATTTTCTAGCAGAATAACTGGTGATATACTGTAAAGAGAAACTTACTTACGAAGACTGTCCACCACTTCCATGGTTTTGTAATGGAACAATAACATTTTAATTGTGCAGTAATTGTGTCATGGAGACTATAGAAGCTTTAAAACTGACAAATTGATTTTCTTAATAACTTTTCAGGAATTCATTCTTCTCACCTTTTGGCTATATAGTACCAGTAAGAATTTAAAACTACTTTCACACCTGTTACAATAACTGTCAGTCACCAGCTCCGCCAGTCATAATTAGTTACTTCTGCCAGGTAGGGAAGGATATTTGTTGATTGAGCAAATGAGCTGGTTAAATAAAGAAACAAATCACTCACTCACTTATCATCTACACTCACCTGAAGGATTATTAGGGACACCTGTTCAATTTCTCATTAATGTAATTATCTAATCAACCAATCACATGGCAGTTGCTTCAATGCATTTAGGGATGTGGTCCTGGTCAAGACAATCTCCTGAACTTCAAACTGAATGGCAGAATGGGAAAGAAATGTGATTTAAGCAATTTTGAGCGTGACATGGTTGTTGGTGCCAGACGGGCTGGTCTGAGTATTTCACAATCTGCTCAGTTACTGGGATTTTCACGCACAACCATTTCTAGAGTTTACACAGAATGGTGTGAAAAGGGAAAAACATCCAGTATGCGGTAGTCCTGTGGGCGAAAATGCCTTGTTGATGCTAGAGGTCAGAGGAGAATGAGCTGACTGATTCAAGCTGATAGAAGAGCAACTTTGACTGAAATAACCACTTGTTACAACCTGAGGTATGCAGCAAAGCATTTGTGGAGCCACAACACGCACAACCTTGAGGCGGATGGGCTACAACAGCAGAAGACCCCACCGGGTGCCACTCATCGCCGCTCTGACGTAGACCGAATGCCTTTCTTGTATTTAAAGGGGCAGCAAAGCAATCAAGCTGACCAAAATGTGGAAGAAATCAAGAAATTGATTGATAGAAAGAACTGTATTGTAGAAATAAACAAACTATAAGCCATTCGTATGGTGTGGTTCATTGTGAATTGCTAGTCTAATTTAATATATATATATATATATTTTTTTTTATTATAAAAAAATAAGGGGCGCCGCACAAATATTCATTTAGTCACAATATTCCGCTGTATTTCTTAATATAATGTATTTGCAATAAAAAAAAAATCTCAACTGTATTACATTCATTTGTGTTCGTCTACGCGGGGCACCGGACAAACGAGTGTCTATGTAGGCATGTAAATTTTTGAAAAGCATGTGATTTGAGGCTGAGCTCTAATTGGATCTTTTCCAATCATCCTTGCGGCGCAGCACGAATCAATATTGTTTTTAAATATTTGGAAGAATCTTTTCCAGCACTTCTTACGGCAAGGGAAGCTGACTGATTGAATGCGATGTGAGTCATGCCTTTATTTTAGTATATGCCTTTATTCTAGTAGTAATGATGCTTAATCACCTGATAAATGGCTATTTACAGACGAGTATTAAAAGTTTCATTTTAATTTAGTTTGCGCCCCACCCCAAAATTTTTTGCACCAGCCGCCACTGTATACAAGCATGCTTTTAACACAGTTAACCGGAAAGCTACAGCGCTTCATTGAGCTTCATTTCTCCATCATTACTCCAGAAAGTGTATTAATGTCATTTTATTATTAATAATTTAATAACATAAGTATGAAGCCCCTTAAGACTGAATTAAAATTTGGCGCTGAAGCTGTAATTCCTCTTCTTCGTTACAGAGGGCGACAAAAAGATCAACGAGGCCCAAACGCAGGAAATGACGTAGACAACTTCCTTTCGGAGTCCATGTTGAAACCGTAAACACATGGGCGAATAACAGAAGAATTATTTACACAAAATGCGTATCGAAAAGTGTTATTTTTGCTCCGGACCGATCTACCCCGGCCATGGTATGATGTTTGTTCGCAATGACTGCAAGGTACGGGTTTATTTAATTGATTTTAGCTTGAAAGAAGAAGGAATAGCAAGCGGGGCCATTTTATAACGCACGAGCCGGAAAATTCACACCTGGTTTATAATAAACAATATGTTTGTGTGTACTGTACAGTGCGTATGATACGCTACAGTTATTGACTTGGGGGTGACGATCTGATGCAGTAGATGTTATTAATGTCTGTATTATGTGGGTCTGGTTTCACCGTAGTGCTGTAACATACATTTTGTGCTATCACCACGTACTCGCTGTATAAGATGCAAGTTATTCGTCGTATGGATTTTTCCCCCCATAAAACATAATCCTTTCGGGACTCAAACGTTGCTCTATAAATGTGATTGATAAATGTATGTAAATCCAGACTTCTAAAGTAAAAGTAAAATAAAAGGGATGAAAAAAAAACACAAATAACTTGGGAGCTCTCAAATTAAATGGAACTAATTTAGAAGGTAGAACAGTCCTTTCTAAATATTTTTCTTTACCATATTCTAGAGACAGAAGTACAAACAGACTAGAGTACAAAAGTTTTAGCTTCTTTTTTTTATTTTTAAGTATTTACATTTGTGTATTAAAAAAAAATCACTCAGTACAAGCAAGCTGTTAAAAGCAAAATCCCACCTTTTATCACCAACAAAGACATCAAACATAATTTTCACAGTGATGGGTGGAATCACAATTTCTTTTGAATGTAGCCAGAATGTAATACCCCAAAAAGTTTCCACAATAGGAAAACAAATGATCTAAATCTTCAATATACTTTTCACAAAAAACGCTTAACATCAAAATGTCATTTTAGTCGTACAAATTCATTTCGGTAGATCTCATTTAAATTTTTTTAATTTACCTCTTTGACTTTGGGGGAAGAGAAATATCTATCCTTATGTTTTTAGTCAGATATATTATTTACTTTAACAGGGTTTAAATAGCAAATGTCTAACAAAATATTTCTAAGAACTCCGCTCCAGAATACTTTTACTATTTGCTTGCATCTCTTTCTTTTCAACTCTGTCAAAGCCATTTTTTATATATTTTTTTCGAAAATGTTATAATAAGCTCTAGTCACATGACTAAGTATGCCTTCCGGAAATATTTGTGAAAATATTGTATTTCAAAAAATCACAAGATAAGTTCACTACACCTTGAAGGTGTTGCTTCAGTAATTAATGATAACACTGAATCTGCCAAGTTATAATTTATATGCTTTATACTGATTTGTGACCAGCCTCAGTTTATAATCTAAGCAGACTTAAAGTTAAATG
Organism: Clarias macrocephalus; assembly: GCA_011419295.1. NCBI lineage: Eukaryota > Metazoa > Chordata > Actinopteri > Siluriformes > Clariidae > Clarias > Clarias macrocephalus. The sequence goes on from JAAGKR010001746.1 coordinate 29,307, forward strand.
TACAAATAATGAGGAGGCTGGTTTATGTGCCACGCTAGCCTTTTCAATTATTGACAACATTTGTAATATAATAATATATTTAATAGAATAAATTATTTTAAAATCATGAAGTCAATTATTTTCAGTAATTATTTATTCATAATTATTCCTACTTCATAATAATCAGATTACAGTTGAGCTGTTTTCATCAATTCTCTGATGCAAAAATCATTAAACTACTTGTCCTTATGAAGCACAAAACCATAATGCTGCACTTCAACCTTCAGATTTTCATGGTTTTTATTATTTTTTCATCTTGTAGGTATTTCGATTTTGCAGATCAAAATGTCACAAGAACTTCAAGAAGAAGCGCAATCCAAGAAAGACCAGGTGGACCAAAGCGTTCAGAAAAGCTGTTGGCAAAGAACTGACAGTGGTATGTCATTTGAGCCTGTGAATGTTCTGATAATGTACGTCTCTGATGCATGATCCCAAAAACAGTAGATTTTCCTTACCTGCCATTAAAAATTGTTGTTTGTGTGAATACAGGATAACTCGCTGGAGTTTGAAAAGCGCAGAAATGTTCCTGTCAAATACCAGAGAGAATTATGGAACAAGACAGGTAATTATTATGGTTTATTCACAGTGCTGATGAAATCTCAAATTCAATTTTAACCTGTGTTGGTTATAATTCATTTTCACAGGTTAAAATACTGTTTAAAACATCAGTGTTTCACACCACCTGCAGGATTCTAGAGGAACAGTAATATTTTACCACTTCAAATTTTAATGTAATAAAGAAAATTTAATTTGGAGTCAGTGTGACGATTGCCACACACAATAATTTTGATACATCACTGCATAGACACCACCATTGCTCCCACCCAAATCTATAAAATTGCTGTGGTGTTATAGGAACAAAACACTTTGACATGCTGTTCACCATTACTAGAACAGCTCACCTCGCCTGTTTTATTCCTCACATATCGTCGGTGTTCTGATGAAACCTCGTAACTCAATTTTTCAACTTTTTCAGGAGAGCGAAAAAAAATGCACTTGAAATGTAAATGAAAAAAGAAAAAGAAATTGTACAAATGTATCCAAGACAAATACAGCTAATATATAGCACAGAGTAAGTTACATGTTGCACTAAAAATAATTAATATACACGAAAAAAACGATTTTGGTGAAAAATTGAGCTACGAGGTTTCATCAGAATGTGGACGATATATACATTCAGTAGTTTGTTATTAACAAAGATGCATTTTGGAGTAATGGCTTTGTGGTTTTTTTTTTTCCATTTACAGTGCAGGCCATGAAGAAGGTTGAGGCCATCAAACAGAAACGACAGGCTCGCTTTATCATAAACAGGTGAGACTGAACATGTCTGACTTTTAAAATATTAATGATTATTACAAAGTGGATTTAGGGAATAGGGTGCATTGTACATAAGAAGTGTTTTATTACATATAGGGGAGAAACTAAGGACACACTACTCATTTTAATGAATTTGTAACTTTTTTTTTTTTTTTGAAAGACTGAAGAAGGGCAAAGAGCTGGAAAAGGCAGAAGCTATCAACGAAGTCAAGAAAAACATCCACCTCATCAGAGCATCGCATGCAGGTGAGTGACACGTCCTACAGTTTACATGTGTAGTCAGATCTCTTAAATTTAAAACTTTAAATTTTTTTAATTTTGAACTTTGTGTACATCACGTGGGAGTCATAGACAGTGGCAATATTGACAGGTGTTATTACTCTGACTGGTGACTCGTGAGATCAGTAGGATTATTGGATAAAGAAGTGAACAGAAATAATATTTTCATGTGTTCATTCCTTAGGATATAACTAGATAATACTTTTTATATTTTTGGATGGAACAGGCAGACTTGCTCATTGAGGAACATGAGCATGCAAAGATATATATTTACACACTGGACAAACGGGGCCATGTAGTGCTGATCGGGGGGTTGGGGGTTCGACAAACTGTAATATAATTTTTGGCACTTGGGTCTTATTTGAATATTTATCAGTTATAATTAAGAACCATTACATGTTGCACTGTAAAGTATACTTCTGGGTGCCAGTTAATTAAAATTATAGTATGCAGATTTTTTCTACTCTAATGCTGATTCTATTAGATTTCTTGTTATTAAAGGATCTGATCTTTTTATGTAGTGTAATGTGTATGCTTTTAAAGCAGCACAGCAGCCTGCGTTTATGTTAACCTGTGTATTTCTTGTCCTTTCTCTTTATGTAGGAAAAACCAAACAGCTGGAAGACAAGATGGTGCAGAAACTGGCAGAAGACGTGGAAATGGCTGATTAAGTATTTTGTAGCCTGAGCTCCAGTCGAATAAGACTTTCAAAGAAAACACATTGTTTTTAGGCTATAGGCCTTAAACAATCTGTAACTGTCCATTAGTTCTTTCAAAGCCACTTGGATGTGATGTTCATGGGAATCTGGGCAAGCAGAAACGTTTGTTATTTGTTGACTGCTTTAGGTTTGAATTTTGCCCAAGTTAACACTTAAATGGCTGCCAGTGAGCAGAATTAGATTTGAAACTAGCTGGTTTTAACACCAATTTACTGACAATTACAATAAGTGTAGTTAAAGTATCTCTGTAACCCACCTTCCTGCTTCTTGTTTTATTTATCATTGCAGCGATTATTCTTCCTTTTGACCACAAAATAACATTTAAAAAGCATGACATTTGTAATAAAAATACAACAATAAACTGTTTGGTAGCTCTGTTTATTGACATTAAGCTTGTCATGTGAATTTCCAGTTGCTGTTTTGTCATCAACAGTGCAGACTTTCACTAACAAAATGCTCGTTTTAAGTGAAGGTTACAAATTATGATTATAATAATTACATGATAAAAAATATCACTATGGCCTCCAGTCAGTTATTTTGACAGAATTCAGTTATGACCTCAAGTTCAGTTTTCCCTATTTCACACCACAAACACACACACTACAAGTGCTAGGATTTCTGAATGCATTATTGATTTTTATTAATTTATTTTATTGCTAAAATTCCCCTGATTCATTGCTATAGTTTTTTAATATGCTCTCCTTTATAAAACTATACACTACTAGGGGTGTAGCGGTATGTAATTTCATGGTTTGGTACCTTTTATATACCTCTTCAATTTCTTATGAATTTAATTTGTAAGCATATAAACCTGAATAAAAGCAAACCTGGCCATACTTTCCTGAACTCATAAGGAATTTACATAAAGGCACAAACCTTTAGGCAAAAACATCCCTATGTCTAGGTATCTAAGAGGTGGTTTAAGCAAAAACGGTACTGCAAACAATGGATCTCTAAAACAGTCTATATTTGAAGGATATTTTTAAACACGATTCGGGCTATTTGTAATGGGGCTATTTCTATTCTTGCACATTTCCGTAAAAATTAAATATGAGGCAGACTGTTTCTTTTCTTTTGATTGTGTAAAGCTGCTTTGCGAAAAGCGTTACACAAATTTCATTTATTGAATTGAATTGAAATCGTTGAGGATTTTCCAAATTAGAATTATTTACCATCTATGATGATTATTCACCTGGCATAGTCAAGCCAGGGAAAAAAGGCATTGCATTGTGTTTAATGTGGTGTTTCATTGTTGTATGGAGTTGTACAGCTGCACAGATAAAGTGCTTAATTTGCTAAACCATGGTTATGTGGTTGGATAAATGTGTGGCACCACATACCTCATAAATGTATCAATTATGTAAATAACTGTCTGGGAGTGAAATTGAACAAATGACCAAACTAGAGCAAAATAGGGTGATGTGGTTGGGTAACAATTTCATATAAGTCTTTCAAATAAATTTAAATTTCTTGAAATCTTAATTACTGTCCATACAGTTTAGTTAATTATCACATTTAGCATTGTTAAATATCATCAACCTTAATACTGATCAACCACAGTTATTTTGATTTCAGTTGTTGCATACAAAATTAACACATCGTTTAAAATGTTCTTCACTTTCGTACCATAAAATATGATTTTGACCAATTCTTTAGAGCTTTGCAAGGAGGGAATGTTACACCACTACAGCATGAATTGGTGGCATTCACTCTGCAAATGTTCAGTTGGTGGTTGAAGCAAGTTATACAATTGACCCAAGACATGACTTACACCGCTGTCGCCTGATGTATTTAAACTATTAAGAGAAACTTGAAACGATTTACGAGGTCATTGTTTGGTTTCCAAACTCTATAGAGCTCTTGTAGAGCTCGTACATCCTCAATGGCATTATGAGCTTCATAGGCTTTTTGGAGGAAATGCTGGACCAGGAAGGTCTGCTTATGTTTCTGGAGGTTTGGAAACATCTCCTTACTGAGCAGCAATGTGTCCAAGTAAGCTGACACTACATCCATAAACTCCTCCAGCAGATTAAACTCATCCAGGATTCGCAGCAGAATAGGGCAGTCAAACTGTTTACAGTTGTGGCCCACCAGAATTGGTCTGCTGAACGTTTTAAGGAAGGAGATGAACGAATTAAGAGCTTCTCTTAAAGGGACTGTTTCCACTGGCTGTCCGTGTAGAAGCAGTTGCTCCCTGTCGGTAGTCAGACCTGTAGCGCTGGAGGCACCAGCATCTATAGCGCTGCGAGGGAAAATGTAGACATCAAAAGTCCTCTCCCCACTGACGGCTGACAGCTGAATTATATCACATGCAGAGGTGTCTGGAAAGAGATTTAAGGTCCAAAGCCATTAAATTTTTATCTTCTTCCCTCAAATTTAATGTATATTTATATTAAATCTTTTAATCATTGATTTTTTGTATCCACATGATTAATTCTTTATGAATTAATGTGATCTACATGTGTAATAATTAAAGGTGAATCACTGTCTTTAATTAAGCTAAAAATATATATTTTGTGTTACAATACGTTAGTTACTTTTTAACCCTTTACCATTCTGCTCAACTTTTTTGGTAGAGCGTTCTATATGGTCAATAGGACCATATAGAAAAATGTTGACATAACCAGATGGACTCTGTGTACATGTGTAAGTAGTTGTGTAATAGACTTAACCAGGTTGAGCCATCTCTCCCAAGCATGCCTTTTTAGTTGCTTTGTAGCATACCAAAAAAAAAACTAAAGTGGATCTAATACCCAAGAACACACACACACAAAAAGCTTTTTATGTTGCATTCTCTTTTCCCACCCTTTTTTAATTGTAACTATATTGATACTTCTACCATGAAATGACATCTCAACCATTTTTCTAATCACGTAAAAAAATATTGAACATTGTTATTATTGCCCCAAATAATCTTTTGCTTCTTTTCATAATGATTTTAAAGGATTAATGAATTAAGGTCACAAGTTAAACTGCATTTAGACTTAGATTCAGATCACTAATACACTAGCCACAAGTGGCAGTATCAAGTGAAATCTGAAACAATGAAAAAAAAAATCGGAGAGAAACCTGACTTAAAGGTAATATATGAAAAATTATACACTATTACTCTTATATATCTGTATACTATAAAATAAAATGGTGTGTTGGAATTATGAAGATATCAAAAGTGAGTAACCTATATTTATAAATGTTTGCAGAGAACTTATCGTCACACCTGCCAACTTATGGCCATGTAGTGTGTCTTGGGGTGCACACAGGACATTCTTCATGATTATACACAGTGTGTCAACGGAAATCCTAAACTGTGTCCATTTAACACTAGGGATTTTGTTGTTTGGTACCTAGTTTATTCTTGAGCTTCGGTTATTGTCTGTGTGGAGTTTCACATATTCTCCCGGTATCCTTGGGGGTTTCCACCTGATTAGTGCTGGTAGATGTTTTTTGGACATGTTAAATTGTCCATAGATTTGAATGAGTGGTTGAATGTGTGTGATGGTGTACAGTGATGGACCAGAATGTATTCCTGCCTCGCACTTAGTGTTATCTGCCACTATGATTTCAGCAGTTACTGAAAGTGAATGGGTGAGATCTTTAAGCTTTAATCACTCAGTAGAACATAACAACATAAGCATCTCAGGAGTACTATCAGATATCATTTATCTTTAATCGTACCTGATAAGACTGATAAGATTAGTGCTATCGGTATGTAAGGGTAAGCACTAAAATCAAGATTGGCACAAATAAAGTACTCTCATGTGACAACTTGCTCACAGCACTGTCACACTGCAAAAAGGACTCCTGATTGGTCTACTGATTGCACAATAAAATCTAGAAAATAAAGCAATGCTTTCCTAAGTATTGTATCTGATGCAAACCACCTACACACCCGCATACACACATATATTTAGTTGTAATACAGCTTAGTGTGGAATGTGAGGGGTAAAATAGTGGCGTTCACAGATTTGGAGATGCGGCATCATCACGTGGCACAGAACTAGTTAATCCAGGAAGCGTGTGTGCACACTCTTGCACGCAAACACGAACAGAGTTATACTGTAGTTAAGTGCTATGTTATTTCGACTTAGTAACTCATTTTGTCAAGCTTAACTTGAAAACATCAAAATGACCCATTATTGTGCTAAAATAATTATATATTAAATTTTAATAAGCACTTATGTGGCTATGTACAAATTGCACAATAAATAAATAATCATTAATAATCATCAAAATAATTATAATTTAGCAAATTGACTTACTTAGTCCTGTAGTTTCCAGATCAAAGAACACCAGTGTCTCCCTGTCGCCCTGAGTAACACCTGTAAACACATTCATTACTGTTTCCTCTGTATTTTCCATTTCAGGTTTTGTAACACCAAATATCTTTTATTCTTTCTTTCCATCTTTCTGTCTTTCCCTCCTTTCATGTCTAATTAAGCTAGGGTCAAAGTATACGGTCAGCCAGAATACGGCGTCCCTGGAGCAGACAGGGTTAAGGGCCTTGATTAAGGGCCCAACCGTGGCAGTTTGGTAGAGCTGGGACTTTTGGTAAAACATCTGACCTTTGATCACTTACCCAGAACTTACAAAGTTCTTAAACTTTGTTGACTAGTTTTTTATGCTTCTACTGATCCTGCTTAATCTCTAATATCTTCCAAATAGGACTTCTACTTCTACTTTTGTCTTAGTCTCCATCTAGCTCATGCTCTTATATATGCAAATTATACACCGATCAGCCATAACGTTAAAAAAATTAATTCAGCCCAATATTCTGTAGGTTCACGTTGTGCTACCAGAAACAGTTCTGACCCTGGGAAGAAAGGAACATGGCAGCATGGTAACGGAAATGTCAAAGAGCCAAAGTTGTGACATAAGATTAGTTTCTGCTGAATTGTTTTGGTTTAGCTTACAAATTATGGTGTGTTGTTTTTATCCTTTATTTTAGCTGTTTAATTTATACATCACTTCTAGTGTGAACAGGTAAGGCAAACAAAAGTAGGTCAGAATAAAGCATTAAAAATCTAATAAAACAGCTGTATTAGTGAATTGGAATTAATATGACCCATAAGGTCAATAAATCATAAAAACCGTATTAGTGCATTTGACTGCATTAGACTTGACATGCACAATTACAGCAGTTTAGTTGTATAGCTGAATAGATGAGTTACCCCAGGATGCTAGCAGTTTGTCATTAGACAGGTGTTGTTCCAAGGCCGACATTTCGAATGTTAGCTCTTCCCTATAAAGGCACAAAGAGAAATGTTAAAACCAAATGATCTACAATATCGGCAGACATAAGGGTACATTTTAAAATGTACATTTTGCGTTAGAGAGGTAGATGGGGGTAAAGAAAGGGGGAGATACTGAGTGAAACTGAACAAATAACCAAACTAAAGCAAAAAAGGGTGATTTGCTTGAATTTTGTGCTTATGCTTGTGCTACAAAGTTTTTGGCAAGGAATTTCATGTGGAATCTCTTGAGTTTTTAAATATGTAAATATCTTAAAATCTGAAGCTATAATCTATAACTGTCCATACAGTATAGTTAACTAACTTGCTTAGCACTGTTAATATTATCTGTAATCAACCTAGATACTGATCAACCACAGTCTATTTTTGGTTTCAACAGCATACAAAATAACCCCCCATTCAAAACGTTCTCCAGGTGAGAGAATTGCTTATTAGTCATTACTTACTACTTATTACTTCGAGTGTTGTTTTTGTTGTTGAAATAAAGTCTAGCATGGAGTGTGGTGTCCAGGTGTTCACAGATTTGGAGATGCTGCGTCATCACGTGTCTCATGCGCAGAAATTGATAATCCAGGAATCGCGCGCAAATACGAACAGTCAGCACGAGCACAGGCAGAGACGCGCACAAACTGTGTTTGAAGTGCTACGTGGTTATTTCGACTTAGTGACTCGTTATCTCAAGTTCAATTCAAAGCAATAAAACGAAACAACGTGGTATTTTCATGAAAATAATTATATACATTATTTGAGAGTAAGTTGAGATAAGCACTTGCGAGCCTTCCGTATAAATTACTCTAAAGTCACACAGTAAATAATCAATCATAAATAATAATAAAAAGATATTTGTTTAATAGAATCTAATGAAATTCGATTTACTTAATCCTGCAGTTTCAGGATCAAAGAACACGTCTCTCCGTCGCTGTGAGTAACACCTGTAAACACGTTCATTACTCTTTCCTCTCTATTTTCCTTTCAGATTTTTTAAACACCCAACATATGTCCGAGTGCATGCAGACTGACATACGCTTTAAATACAAGTCAATTCTGTCTATTTACCGCCACAGTACAGTTGATTAGACATAAAGCAGGGAGAGAGAGAGAGAGAGAGAGAGAGAAACTGAAATTGACATAAAGCCGTAACCAAATGTTTCAGGAAGCAAGAACAAAAATGTAAAAACAGAAAAATGAGAATATGGAAAAGGGAAAAAATAAAAAAACAGAACAAATGCTATGTGTACGGATAAAAGAAGAGAAGGCGCTGTCCTAAAGAGGTGTTATATTTAAAATAAAAATCACTTCCAGTCAAGTATTTAGTACCGCGGTGAAGTTGGTTTGAAGCTCGCTCCTGATCTGCGGCGGTTACTCACTAACAACGCTCGCAAACTGCGCACCTAGCATACTGCGCGAGTTAGGCACCGTCTGTAAATTACTGCCCCACTGAAATACAGATTCATATACTGTAATATAATTTACAAAATCATAAATGAATTATTAAATGAATAAATGTTGTTATTATTAGTGTGAGTGTCATGCATGGTGGTGTATTATGACCTCGCATATTAACAATTTGCATAGTTATTAAGAATTATAAATAAAAAGTCAATATTTTATTTTAATATCTTATATGTCATGTGACCCGTTAGTTCCAAATCCTTTCTAAAATGTGTGGTTACCTCTCCTGCAGAGGGCACACCCTTTGTATTAAGTGTTAAGACTTTGCATAATTCTACATATTTTTTAAGGAAATGTAAATTAATATATTTCAATAACTTTCAAGTCATGTGACATATTGGCTCAAAATCCTTTGTAAACGGTGTGGCCACCTGTCCTGCAGAGGGCACAACTTTAAATAAATAAATAAAACTAACTATTATCACTTTGCATCTTTATTAGTAAATAAAAACAGGTGACTAAATTATTATTTTTGTAAAAATAAAAATAAATAAATAAATAAAAGGAATTTTGAGCCAACAGGTCACGTGACCTGGGAAATTATTGAAATAAAATATTTACTTATTAATTCTTAATAAATATGCAGTGTGATAATATACAACGTTATAATACAATACCATCCATGACCCTGAGACTAACAGCAAGGTCTATTGATTTATTTGGTTATTTATGAGTTTTTAAATTATATTACATTATATTATTATAATTTACAGACGGTCCCTAACTCGCGCAGTATGCAAGGTGTGGCCGTCGGGCGCTGTTAGTGAGTAACCGCCACAGACCGAGAGCTTTTTTTTTAATAGCCAACGTCCAACTTCAAACCAACTTCACCGCGGTCGCAAACGATGGCAAATAGCAATCAAAATGTGATTAAAACGTAGACGTTTAACGTTAATTAAAAGGATTTAACAAAACTATTGCATAAATCGTTGAAGAAGTGTAAACTTAAAAAAAAGGAAGTCCCTCTATTTTCACTGTTTCAAAAATAATTGTACAAACTAATACTCATAATTACACTACCTGGCCAAAAGATACCAGACTCAAATATTTCACTCAACGACCTTTAGTTTTTTTTATGTTGCACAATGTGGTGCCCAGAGCCAGTCTTTCACAATTTTAGTCCTGGAATATGCCTGTGCCAACAAGAAAGAAACAAAATCATAGATGTGACTGCCACATAATGTTGCCGAGTCTGGACCTGACTAACTGAAGTAACCACAGATCATAAAACTGCCTCCAAAGACTTATACAGTGGTCACTGGGGGCATCGCTTCAAGTACTTCACTTCTGTCCCTGACAAACCCGTTGTTCCGGGATAGACTCAATCTGGACTCATCAGACCACATGCCCCTTTTCCAGTGCTCCAAAGTCCAATCTTTATACTCCCCAACAAATTGAAGTCTTATTTTATTGTTATTACTAAAAAGTTCCTGTTGCTACTAAACATCCAGTAGCTGTAATTTCTTTCTTTTCTTTTTTTTTTTTTGATCAAAGTCTTTTTTTATGAAAATATAAACAAGTTACATATAAATACATACATTGTACACTATTTTTTTTCTACCCATACCCCTCCCCCCACCCCACAATAAAAACAACAACAATCAAACAACAAAAACTAAACTAAAAAGAGAAAAAAAAACACCAGCCAGTTAGCAGAAAGAAAAAAGGAAGAAAAAGAAAGAAAATTAAATGAAACAAATTACGCATCAAACAAAAAATGTAATTAAGTATTAGAAACAGAGACTAAAAAAAGAAAGCTTTTATTACAGATCCAATTGATCTGCATCTATATTTTCAAAATGACTTATAAATGGTTGCCAAACACCATAAAATTCCTGAGTCGATCCCCTTACAGAATAGCAAATCTTTTCTAGGTGAAGAAAATACAAGACCTCTTTAATCCAGTGAGCACCCACTGGTGGTGACGACTCCTTCCACTTAAACAGGATTAAGTAGCAGTAATTTCTACTGTTTTTTTATTTTTTTTTATTTTTACGATGCAGTTTTACCAAGCTGGAATAGATGGTTCTTAACCCAATTCATGTTCAAATTCAAATCTCTTTATTTGATTTCTTTGCTTGATTTCTCCCCCCTCCGCTTAAATACAGATACCCTAACTGTACCAAAAAGCCATTACATTTACAGAACACATATTTATATGTATTGTGAAATGTCGTACTGCAGAGTCATCACATATTTTGAGATTTACTGAACAACAGGTACTGAACATAAAATACAGTACCTATTAGGAGATGTACTAAAAAGTAATGGCTACATTATGGCTGTTTTGATTGTCATTCCTCTGTAGTGAACTTTTCTTTTAAAAAAAAGTGACTCAAATGCAAAAAAAAAAAAAAAAGCTTACGATATACGTTTGTAACAAATACATGTAAACAACATGCAATACCATTGCAAAAAACAAAAAAAACAAAAAAAAACTGTGCAATAATGAAAGTAAAGTGAGTACACTTTTTACATGGACTTTTTACTTCACATTATTTCTATGTGCAATGATTCTTTTCCATTGGAGTAATACAACATTATTATCGTACATATTTAATACATTATGAATGTCAGGTATAATGACATCTCATTATGGTAATTTTTTTTTAGCAAAGTACTATGCAGTCTGTCGAAGCTGAGTGACTTCGTATTGGCTCAGTTTGGTAAACTTGAAGATGGACAGGTAAAAGTGAAGTAGGCCCAGCAGGTCCACTCTGGGTGCATCATGTGCATGTCAGGATTTAGCTTTGACAGGGTTATTTTTAGCATATCTCTTCTTATTGTCTATAATTAAGCTCACTCTATTTCTAAAGATGTCAGCTATGTTCTGAAAAAAGTAGAGCTTTGACACTAACAGGTCTCACTCTTCTCTTTACACCACTCACTCATTTATCGTTTATACCACTTTATCCTGTATTCAGGGTCAGGGAGGGCCTGGAGCCTGTCCCAGGTGACTTAGGGCACAAGGCAGGGTACACCCTGGACAGTGTACCAGGCCATTGCAGGGCACACACATACACACACTACAGGCAATTTGGGAACGCCAATTAGCCTAATCTGCAGGTCTTTGGATTTTGGGAGGAAACCAGAGTACCCAGAGGAAACCCATCAAGCACAAGGAGAACATGCAAACTCCATGCACACAGAGACCTATAAGGTATACTTATACCTATAAGGCAAACAAGAGTAGGTAACAAAAATATAAAATAAAACAGGTGTATTAGTGAAATGGAATAAATATTTTGACTCATTATATCAATAAATCATGAAAGCAATATTAGTGTTTTTGATTGCATTAGACTTGACATGTACAGTTACAGCAGTTTGGTTGTATAGCTGTAGAGGGTTGATGCTGTCAGGACACCGCAGGATACAGGAAACAAACACAATAGCCAGAGCATTAGCACTCATCCAGTTCATCTCTTCCTGCAATGAGATCCTGAAAAATATAAATACATTAAGGGGAGAATCTTTTGATCTTACAAGGTCAAAGCACCGATGTCGCTTCTATTTCCTGGCTTTCTAAGATTCCGAATAATGCATGATAGTTTGTATTTGGTAACTCGTCAGGTTAAGTCAAATAAATTTTATCTATATAGCGCTTTTAACAATTGACATTGTTGCAAAGCAGCCTTACACAATCAAAAGAAGTAAGTTTGTATGCAATGTGAATGTGTATGAAACTCCATGGGATGGTAATAGGAAGAAACCTTGAGAGGAACCAGACTCAACAGGGAACCCATCCTCATCTGGGTGATAACGGATAGCAGGGATTGATCAGCATAATAATAATGTGTAAAACTGGAAGTTCAGTATAACAGGAAATGTGTTAAAATGAAAATTAAAAGGAGTCCAGTTTGTTCCTGGAGGCTCAGGTAGACTGTAGGAAATTCCAGTCCTGAGCTATCGAACAACTGAAATCACAGGTCCCCAGAGAACAGCTGTCAGCATCAGTCGAGGACAGGACAGTCTTTGTGGAAACCATCCCAGCTACCAAACGAATCCAGGCAGACCACACGGGGCATCCATGCGACGAGATCTCCAACCAGAAGCAGGACTCCAGGATGGGTTAGACGGGTCCAGAGGGCAGAGGGGTCTGGATCACTGGCAACTCAGGAGCGACATGTATAGCTCGACAGAGAGACAGGGAGTGGGAAAGGAGAGAGGGAGAGAGAGAGAGGAGAGCAGAAGAGGAGAAAACAGAAAATAAGGAGAGATGGCAGTTAGGTATGGTCACAGTCAACATGTATAAGGTGAATGTATATTTAGTGCAAAGTGCAAGCAGGGACTCTGGCAGGACTAACTATAACAGCGTAACTAAAAGGGAGAGCCAGAAGGAAACACAGACATGAGGGCTCCCTGTGATGTAAAGCAACCAATCACCTCACCGTCAACAAACCTGAGTGATCAGTGTGAGTGGGGAAGACAGCATCTAAACATACCAGTTCACCATAATATTCTATGTCCATGAGTCCCCCAGATCTGCTCCTTTACCTAAGGCTAATCTATTTACAAAAATGCTTGACTAAATAAATAGGTTTTTAGCCTAGACTTAAACAATGAGACTGTGTCTGAGTCCCAAACATTAATAGGAAGACTATTCCATAACTTTGGGGCTTTGTAAGAAAAAGCTCTGCCCCCTGGTGTAGTTTTAATAATACGTGGTACTGACAGGCAGCCTGCATTCTTTGATCGAAGTAGGCGTGACGGATTGTAAGACACTAACAGTTCACTCAAATACTGTGGCGCGAGACCATTTAGTGCTTTAAATGTCAAAGGTAGTATCTTAAAATTGGTGCGGAAATTCACAGGGAGCCAGTGCAGTGTAGATAAGATAGGGGTGATGTGTTCGTATCTTCTGGTTTTGGTGAGGACCCTCACTGCTGCATTCTGTATTAACTGAAGCTTGTTTATACACCTAGTTGAACAACCAGACAGTAAGGCGTTACAATAGTCCAACCTAGAGGTGATAAAAGCATGAACTAGTTTTTCTGCATCATTTAGTGACAATATGTTTCTTTTCATTGCAAAATTTCTAAGGTGAAAGAAAACTATCCTGGTAATATTATCTACATGAGCTTCAAATGAAAGGCTGGAATCTATAATCACTCCAAGGTCTTTTACTGTTGCACTTGATGGAACAGAAAGGCCATCTAAAGTTACAGTGTGATCTAAAATCTTGCTTCTAGCTGCATGCGGTCCTATGACTAGAACTTCTGTCTTATCAGGATTAAGCAGAAGAAAATGAATTAACATTCTCCAATCTCTTATGTCCTGCACACACTGCTCAATTTTAGCAAACTGGTTTTTCTCATCTGGTTTTGCTGAGACATATAATTGTGTGTCATCAGCATAACAATGAAAACTAATACCATGTTTACGAATTATGTTGCCAAGGTGAAGCATGTAAAGGGAAAAAAGCAGTGGGCCTAAAACTGAACCCTGTGGAACACCAAACCCCACTTGAGAACATGAGGAATGGTCACCATCTAAATCTACTGATAACGATCAGTCAAATAGGATCTGAGCCACAAGAGGGCAGTTCCCTTAATTCCTACTACCTTTTCTAATCTGTAAAGGAGAATACTATGATCAATTGTGTCAAAAGCTGCACTGAGGTCCAGTAACACAAGTATAGTGACACAACAAGTATAGTGAGGCCATTAGGAGGTCGTTTACTACTTTAACAAGTGCTGTCTCTGTGCTGTGATGAGAGCTAAATCCTGACTGATAAAGTTCATTTATGCTATTTCTGTGTAGATGTGAACATAGCTGCTGTGATACTACCTTTTCCAGAATCTTGGAGATAAAGGGAAGGTTTGATATCGGCCTGTAATTAGAAAGCTGACAGGGGTTAAGGTCAGGTTTCTTGATTAGCGGTTTAATAACGGCTAATTTAAAGGATTTGGGAACATACCCACTACTGAGTGAACAGTTAATTACTTTCAACAGGTTTTCTATTATTGCTGGTACTATCTGTTTGAGAAAATGTGTCGGTATAGGATCTAATATACAGTGTGACGATTTTGAAGAAGAGATGAGTGAAATTAGTTCCCTCGCTTCAAGGGGAGTAAAGTATTCTAAGTTCTGATGTGATGTGGTTAGTTCATCTGTATTACTTAAATTGTCTTGTTTCAAAGCCTGAATTTTTTGCCTAATATTTATGATTTTGTTATTGAAAAAGTTAATGAAATCCTCACTACTGCATGATGTTGTTGTGGAGATTTCTGCAGTGGTCTTGTTTTTAGTTAATTTAGCTACGGTATTAAATAAAAATCTCGGGTTGTTTTTGTTATTTTCTATAAGAGTGGAGAGATACGTTGATCTAGCATCACTGAGGGCTTTTTTATAGTTCAGGATGCTCCTTCCAAGCTATTTGGAATACTAACAATTTAGTTTGGTGCCATTTACATTCAAATTTTCGAGCGGTTTGTTTTAAGCACGTGTGTGGTCATTATACCAAGGAGCGAGTTTCTTATCTCTAATCATTTTCCTTTTAACTGGACCTACATTATCTAAGCTATAACGAAGTGCTGACTCTAGATATTCATTCGCCTGTTCTGTGAAGTCAGATGGCGATCCAATCAAAGTTGATAACTCTGGAAGATTATTGATAAAGCTCTGTGCGGTATTTGATGTAAATGTACGTTTAAGGCGGTAGTGCGGTGCTGTGCATACATTATTACTATGACACCCTTTAATCGAGACAAAATAGTGATCTGAGATAACTTCAGACTGTGGAATTGTGGTTATATTTCCTATACTTAATCCGAAGGATAATATTAAATCTAAAGTGTGACCTGCTTTATGAGTGGGTCCTACTACACACTGATTTACTCCTACTGAGTCCAGTATGGACAAGAATGCTGTTCTCAGAGGGTCTTCTGGATTCTCAAAATGAATATTAAAGTCTCCAGCAATTAACGCTTTGTCTACAGAAACAACAAGGTTTGAGAGGAAATCTGCAAATTCACAGAGAAACTCCGAGTACGGCCCTGGGGGTCTGTAAATGATGATTAGCGGGATCGACTGAGCCGACTTTATGTTACTATAGAGAGCTTCAAATACATTAAATTTAAAACTGTGTTTTTGTACAATAGAAATAACTGCGACTCCTCCTCCTCTACCAGTTAGCCGAGGCTGGTGTATGTAGCTGTATCCAGGAGGACTAGCTTCATTTAAAGCTATATACTCGTCCTGTTTAATCCAGGTTTCTGTTAAACATAATATATCAAACTCCTGATCTGTGATAGTTTCATTAACAATAACTGCTTTAGATGCGAGAGATCTAATATTTAACAGTCCTAGCTTCAGATCAGAGGTGCTGGCTGCGCATTCAGTGTGATCGGAGTTTGTGGTATCTATGTTAATTAAATTACTAAAACAGACTTTCTGAGTCTTTCTAAATTTATATTTATGTTTAGCTCGGGGAACAGACACAGTCTCAATATGATGAGCCCTGAGTGACGACTCTATACAGCTAGCAGACGGTTGGTTTAGCCTGTCTGTCTGCTCCCTGGCCTGGGCTCTGGATTGTCACCGATTAACTAGGCCTCTTCTGAGACTATGCGCTATACTGCAAGAAATGAGAGCAGCACCTTCCCGAGTGGGATGGACACCGTCCCGCCCTAACAGGCCAGTTTTGCCCTCAAAGGTCTTCCAGTTGTCTATGAAGCCCACCTTGTTTTCGGAGCACCACCTGGACATCCAGCGGTTCAGCGACCATAACCTGCTGTAAGCTATGTCACCACGTCTCATTGGGACGGGACCAGAGCAAACTACTTCCTCGGACATCGCCTTCGCTATTTTAAACACAAGTTATGCTTTCTAACCTCTGACTGACGAAGGCGTATATCATTAGCTCCAGCATGTACCACTATCTTGGAGAACCTATGCTGACCTCGAGCCCTAAGATTACCTGCTATGTCCGGTAATCTGGCTCCCGGGACACACCTGACCACTGCGCTGGCGCCCCTAAAGGCCTAGCTAATTTCACGTGCCTCAGTATAGAGTCTCCTATAACCAGAGCTCTTTCAGGTTTCTCAGCCGGTGCATCACTGAGGAGAGCAAACCTGTTGGACACGTGAAGCGCAGAAGAGGTGTGCTCCGGTAGACTAGCCTTAGCGTTAGCTTTGGCTGAACGAGTATGCCGCCGAGTCGTCACCCACTCGCCCCGCTGTGAGGGCTCTACTGCCGGAGTCGGGGGCTGGTTATCTCCGCCTGCGGCACCCAGACTTTCCGCTACAGGAATAACGCTGCTCTCGCGCTCTCAACGCTGCTCTAAAGTCTGGATGCGCTCCTCTAACGCTAATATCTTCTCCGTCAAGGTGCTAACTAACACACACCTATCACAAATAAAGTTATCACTAATGACGGAGGAAGAATGTCTAAACATCCTGCACTCCACACACTGAGCGAGCTGAATGGTGAACATGATAATGGAGTTATTTGTGCCGGAGTTGTGATTATTTGGTGATGGATTCGCTTGTTGTTGGTCAGATGATACGCGTGTTCTCCCAAAAAGCGCAAAAAACGGATAAAGTCCAGTAGTATTAAAGCGTAAAAACTAGTTTGTTATTTAGTAAAAACGGGAAAAATATATAATTATAAAAAACAAAATATAATCTAAAACGCTGTTACAAACAGACGAGGAACTTTCGCGGGAAAAATACGACAAACAGGAAGCTACGTGATTACCTTAGGTTAGTGGTTATGTTGTAGGTAATTTATAATCAATAACTGAATAAATCACATTTTGTTTTTTGTTGTTTATTCTTAATACTTTTGATAAATTAGGTTAGATTTAGATAAATAGATTTTTTTAAAGATTCTGGAAAAAGCTTAAACTAACCATATTTGCATAATTACACGTTCAGGCTCATGTTCAAAACTATCAGTGGTGTCTTAATACGGTTTAAAATATTTGAGCAAAATAAACTGAACCATCATGTTGAACCATCATTCAACACTTTCTCATTATACCTTCTCATTTCACATAATTTCTTGTCTCAGTCTGCGTATTTATTAACAAGCAAAACTGAATGGCCATGCACACATGGCCATACATTAGTATCACTTGTTCTATGAAGGTTTTATCATGTTTTTTTTTATATGCAAATCAATAGAAAAGACCTATGATAAAGGAAAGCAAAAGTTACAATAGCTGTTGATACGTAAATACTTAGTGCCATACAGTATGTGTTATTTCATAGTTTAGAAAAAAAAATAGAATTTAGAAAATAAATCCAAACTTGTGTCCAAACTTTTGACTGGTGCTGTATGTCTTTGCCTTACCTGACAAGGTGGAAGATGAGTCTATCCAGAGAGCCTAGGTGAGTCCTACTGAGCTGAGATGAAAGGTGTCGAGAGGTGGATGAGAGGTCGTGATAAATATGATAACAGTACTGGGACATTTAATTATATGTTTCACTCTGCTTCACAGCTGTTCTAACAATTGTTTAATACACTAACTTTCTGTAGCAGCATGGGGGAATGTACAGTAGGTGAGTATAGTCCGAAGTACTGAGGAGAGAGCAGCTGCCTGCTAATTCAAAATCAGTCATGAAGCACGATAACTAGCTTCTAACACAAGGCTGAATCCCTCACTAACGGCTAAGCAAGTTCATCATCAAGGGTGTGAAAGTAGTGATTGTACACCCTAGCACACTGGCTTTCCTTTTTACACTGTTTGGGATTTCACCTCAGAAACCAAAAGTTAATGTAGCTGATATTCTAATGGAATAGGTAGAAATATAATTAAAATTAAAACCTGCATGGTTTATTCTCCTCAGCTATTGGTACATAGTACCAGTAAGAATTTAAAAATACTTCCACTCCTTCAATTTCACACCTCATGCCTACGACCACATTACAGCCATGCTGATATCCAGCACAAAAGAGCTGCTTCTCGTGTGGTATTGCTTAAATGCAATTATTAAAGAAGCTGTATGAATGCATTGAAAACAGAGTTACAGTACGTCTAATCAAGAAATCAAATATAGCAGTCGTATCTGTTGCCCTGAGGAACTCCCCATGAAGTTCAAAGGTCAGCAGAGGATTGGGGAGATCGCGCAGCCACTGCTTCAACATACTAGCAATTACATGGATGTTATATTCATCCAGATTCAGAACATTAGCATGAAATAAAAAAATAAAAAAAAACAGCATGCAGGATGACTACATGATCATATAACATTGCTTTCATGATTTATGGCAAAATTTCTAAAACATCCCATTCGACTGACATATTCACAGGTACTTTAATTAATGCTGACATACAATTTGAAGTGTTCATGTTTGCACAGTAATATTATCTTTACTGAGGATGCAAGTTCGATACAGATAAGTGTCTTCTCTAAAGGACACTAAAGAGTTTTTTTTTCATTCTCAAATATTTAAGTTTATAGTGATATAATACAGAGTATAAGCTCATAGTAATACAGTATATACGGAGTAAATTTTGCACTTTTGTATTACCACTGCTAAGAACGAAATAGTGAATAATAGTACTATACTGTATGTATTTAGGGTTTCTGGCTTGCTGCTTAACTGGACGGTGGCTCTTCCAAGATGACTGACCTCACTAAAATCCATATTTACAATGCCTGTACAAGTAAATTTTTCACATGGGGACTAAAGAGGTGTGTCCAGTCCCATCTTCAGCTCTTTGATTTTATTGGTCGACCCAGACTTCCTGTAGATGCCCTCTGTGTAGAGCCCATGCATCTCAATGTTGTTGATGAGCTACTTCACCAACAGAGGTACAGCTCTATCATCACTGGTCAACTGAGACAGTTCCATGCCAAACTATTATTGTATTTGTTTATTTTTGCCAATTCCTTTCTTATTGTTTAATCATGAAAACTGACCGTAACGGAGGCAAGTGAGGTCTGCAGTTTTTTAGATGTTGTTCTGGGTTCTTTTATGAACTCTTGGATTAGTCGTCATTGTGCTCTTGAAATAATTTTGGTAGACAGGCCACTCCATTTGTGGATAATGGCTCTCATTCTGGTTAGCTGGTGAATACTAACATCTACTACAGTCTTTGCTAATTGCTATAGTAAATAATACAGTTTATTACAGCATATGCTAATCACTACAATAAATCCCTTACAAAAAGTAACTGCAATTATCCTGCAGTTTTTTGTGAAGTGCAATGCAATACAATGCAGTGGGAATGTAATTCAAATATGATTCTGGAACATTGTAGTTATGGAACAGTTCATTGTTAAAATAGCCAAGGTCAAGAAAATTAAAATGCAGTAACTGTAGTTATTCCGCACTGATGTCCTGCAGTAAGTCCTGTTCTGCAGTAGCTGTTACTGTAATTCCAACAAGGTCATCCTATTATTATCATTGTTGTTATTATAATGTTATTGTTGTTGTTGCAATAATAATAATAATAACAACAATAACGATAAAACTAATAACAACAACAATAATAACAATTATTATTATTATTACTATTATTATAATATGTGATGTTCATGGGAATCTGGGCAAGCAGAAACGTCTATCTTATTTGTTGACTTGTTTAGGTTTGAATATTGCCCAAGTTAACATTTAATGTCTGCCAGCGAACAGAATTATATTTAAAGTTAAGCTGAATGGCAGTTTTAACACCAATTTACTGACAGATGCATTACGTGTAGTTAAAGTATCTCTGAAACCCACCTTCTTGCTTCTTGTTTTATTTATCATTGCAGAGATCATTCTTCCTTTTGACAACAAATAACGCATTTAAACAGCATGACTTTTGTAATAAAGGTACAACAATAAACTGTTTGTTAGCTCTGTTTATTGATATATTGAGTTAATGTTGTCATGTGAATTTCCAGTTGCTGTTTCAACATCAATCATCAACAGTGCAGATGTTCACTAACACAATGTTCATTTCAGGACTTAAACCAGTCTGCTCCTGGAATAATGACATAAGTGCAAGTTTATGCTTTTTGACAAAAATTTTTTTCAAAATATAATTTGCTGAAACTGCTGTTTAGCATAAAATTAACAGTGGCTAAAACTATTGCTCCGCATTGAGCTTCATGCCATGGGCCGTCGGTTAATCTCTTATGACCTCCAGTGTTCCTGATTTTACATTAAAAACATACACTCTACAAGTGCTAGAACTCCTGAATGTTCTACAATATTGTACAGATTTAAGGATATATTTACGGATTTCTATATATTTTTGAAAACTTTTTGTATTATTTCACTTTTCACTATTTATTTCCTTTTTCTTGTAGATAAAATTGTAAATTTTAAATGTCAAATTCTAAGGTCAAGAGGCGGTCGTATAAGCATTTCACTGCATATCGTACTGTGTATGACTGTGTATGTGACAAATAAAATTTGAATTTGAATTTGAATTTGAATGCACTATTGATTTTTATTTATTTATTTTATTGATAAAATATATCCTACTGATTCATTTATATATCTTTTAAATATGCTCGCCTTTATGAAATTATACACTACTAGGGGTGTAGAGGTATGTAAAGTGATGGTTTGGTACCTTGCTACCGGTATATTTTTTTCTATTTATTATGAATTTAATTTGTAAACATATAAACTTGTAAGTTGTTAACAGTGGCAAACCATAATTTCCTGAACTTATAATGCATGCATTATTACATACCTTTTTTTCTTTAAAAAACAAACAAACAGGAAAAACATACCTATGTCTAGGTACTGTATCTAAGAGGTTATTTAAGAATAGTAACACCACTATTTTTAGCAAATACCGTACTGCAAACTAACTGCAACAAATAATACATATTTGAAGGATATTATATTATATTATATTTAACATAATTTGGACTATTTGCTCCTTATGATGGTGCTGTTTCTATTCTTGCAAAATACAGTGAATCATTCTTTCCTTAGCGTAAATATGATGCATATCTCTAATCGCATAAATGCCACCGCACACCCTATTTACAGAGTGATTTCAATTTAACATGACTGCACTCATCATTGGAAATAAAATTAAAACTTTTATCTTTAATTGAGTTACACTGTATATAAAAGTATTAAATTTCGAAGAATTAACCTTGAAATATTGATTTGTTAAATCTAAAACACTGACTACACAGTTCACTGTTTTTAGAAAAAAAATGTAAATACTAATCTGAATTAGCTGCCTAGTATGTTGCTAACAAAACCTGACAATCCAGTTTTACCACTTCCAGTGTAATGCTGATGCTTATATTTTAAATAACCTTATTTGACTTTTTAAACTTGTGCAAATTTCATGTCTCTGAAGTCACATTTGAATATTTTGCTACAAGTTCTGAGCTATGTGCTGCCTGTTTCATTAATTAAAATGAATTGAATTAAGGAAGAAAAATCCCCCCAGCACTAGTTTAAGGTAGATTGTACATACTCGTATCACAACGTGCACTATTTTAATGGACATACCGCTATATCCCTGCAAATTACCTTTTTACTCTTAAAACTGTCTGTTTCTGTAAATGTGATATTGTGCTATTAATAATTTTCAAAGTCAAATCCTAGGGTTCAGCTGTAATATTTCACATAGTTTTGTGAATCTTGTTTAAAAAAAACACAAATGTCCCTTGCTTCAGAACGAAAGGTCCATGGGGTAGCGCCGAGCTGATCCAGTGCCTCCCTGCCATAGTCAAGAACTCTTATCACTAACGGCAGTACAGTTGCACCAGATAGAGTGCTTAATTTGCTAAACCATAGTTGTGTGGGTGCATAAAAGCATAGTTGCGTGGCACGACATACCTCATACATGCACCAATCATGTGAATAACCTGCCAGGATTGAAATTGAAAATTACCAAACTAGAGAAAAATAGGGTGATATGCTTGGGGTTTGTGCTTATGCTTGTGCTACCATGTTCTTGTAAAGGTGACCATTCTATTTCATGTAAGTGGAATCTCTTGAGCCTTTAAAACGTAAATATCTTGAACTCTGAATAACTGTTCATACAGTATATTGTAAGTAACTAACCTGCTTAGCACTGTTAACTAAAATCAACCTAAATACTGATCTGCTGCAGTCTATTTTGGTTTCAACTGCATACAAAATGAACACATCATTCAAAATGTTCTTCAGGTGAGAAAATTACTTTTGTACCATAAAATATGATTTTGACCAATTCTTTAGCGTTGCAGGGAGGGAATGCAACTGAGTATGTGTGTAACTGAGTAAGTGAATGCCACCACAACAGCATGTTGATGGTTGAAGCAATTTAGAGTTATACAACTGACAACATATAATTTACCCTACTCTCCCCTGTATTTTTTAATATAATTTTATATATTTCCCCCCCTATTTATCATGAATTAATAATTATTAAATTATAGCTGATGAATTTAAGCTATAAGATAAATTTACAATGATTTACGAGGTCATTGCTTGGTTTCCAAACTCTATAGAGCTCTTGCAGGGCTCGCACATCCTCAATGGCATTATGAGCTTCATAGGCTTTTTGGAGGAAATGCTGGACCAGGAAGGGCTGTGAATATTTCTGGAGGTATGGAAACATCTCCCTACTGAGCAGCAATGTGTCCAGGTAAGCTGACACTACATCCATAAACTCCTCCAGCAGATTAAACTCATCTAGGATTCGCATCAGAATAGGGCAGTCAAACCGTTTACTGTTGTGTCCCACCAGAATTGGTCTGCTGAACGTTTTAAGGAAGGAAATGAACGAATTAAGAGCTTCTCTTAAGGGGACTGTTTCCACTGACTGTCCGCGTAGAAGCAGTTGCCTTCTGTGTGTAGTCAGACCTGTTACTCTGGAGGCACCAGCGTCTATAGTGCAGCGAGGGAAAATGTAGACATTAAACGTCCTCTTCCCACTGATGGCTGACAGCTGAACTATATCACATGCAGAGGTGTCTGGAAAGAGATTTAAGGTCCAAAATCATTCATATTTAATATACATTTACATTTAACTATTTCACAGATTTTTTTTTGTATCCACATGGACTCATAAGTGAATGAATGCAATCTACATGTGTAAGTAGTTGTGTAATAGACTTAACCAGATTGAGCCATCTATACTTATTGTTTGGAGTATGCTATGCTAAAAAAAATTCCACTAGATGATGGTGTGTCTTTAAATAGCATGTCTTTTAATTGCTTTGTAGCATACCAAGAAACCTGAAGTGGATCTAATACCCCAGATCATTTGTACTATTGCACCATGTTTCCTTTTTTTCTCCTATATACTTCTACCATGAAGTGACAACTCAACCTATTTGAAGAGTCAAGACTATATAGGGTTATGTTAGTAAAAATATTGAACATTGTTAATATTACCCCAAATAAATTATTTTGCTTTTTTATTGAAGATGTTAAAGTATTAATGAATTAAGGTCACAAGTTAAACAGCACTTAGATTTAGATTTAGATCCCTAATACACTAGCCACAAGTTACAGTAGCAAGTGAAATCTCTCTGAGACAATTGAAAAAAAAACTTTGAGGAAAAACATGACTTTGGGCTCCGAGTGGTGCAGTGGTAAAAGCGCTCGCCCTATCATCCGGAGATCGCTAGTTCGAATCCCGGGTGGTGCTGTAACCTCTCGCAGCCGGAGGTCTAGAGAGAGCTGATTGGCCGAGCTCTCTCAGAAGGGAGGGATGAGAGGTACATAGTGCTCCCACATTAATCACGGCTCTACAGCCAGTCAGGAGCGTCTGTGAGCTCACGCAACGGAGGGAGCGGATAGCGCTGTCCTCCGAATGCGCCGCCCCTAACGGTGCGCGAGCGAGCAGTTCGAAAAGATGCGGTTGGCTGGCGTCACGTGGTTCGGAAGAAACACGTGATAGTCTTCGGCCCTCGCAGGCTGAGTGGTAGTAGTAGCCTTAATGTGGGAGCCCCCTAGTGACAGGGAGGAATTGGACACGACTAAATTAGGGAGAAAATCGGGGAAAAATCCAAAAAAAGAAAAAAAGAAAAAAAAAAACCTGACTTAAAGGGAATATATGATTAATCATACACCATTACTCTTGTAGTGTCCATGGCCATGTAGTGTATTTTGGGGAAGAATATCCTGCAAACAGGATATTCTTTATGATTACACACAGCTACCATCGTGTCACAAAGACAGATCTCTATGCTATTGCTCTATATAATAATGGTGTGTTACTGTTAAATTAAATGATGATGATTATTCATAAAATAAGCACTTCATAGCATATGTTGGTGAATTGTGGCAGCACGGTGGTGTAGTGGTTAGCACTGTCGCCTTGCACCGCCAGGGTTCGATCCCCGGCCAGGCTCGATTCCCGTCTCTGTGTGCATGGAGTTTGCATGTTCTCCCCGTGCTTGGTGGGTTTCCTCCGGGTACTCCGGTTTCCTCCCACAGTCCAAAGACATGTAGGTTAGGCTAATTGGCATTCCCAAATTGCCCATATTGTGTGAATGAGTGTGCGAGTGTGTGTGTCTGTGTGCCCTGCGATGGATTGGCACCCTGTCTAGGGTGTACCCTGCCATGTGCCCCAAGTCTCCAAGGCCCTAAGGTTCCAGGTCCCCCGTGACCCTGAATACAGGATTAAGCGGTATAGATGATGAGTGAGTGAGTGAGAGTGAATTGTGTAAATGGACAGACATAAATCCTAAACTTTGTCCATTTAACACTGAGGTTCCCTTTCAAAAGCTACACTCAATGCTGCGTGACAACGCTATAGGAAAATCTCTTTGTTGTCCGGTTGTGAAGCACGTGTGTATTAAACACGCCAAATATTTTTGGCTTATAACCAGCTGATAAGGCGCACCTGAAGGTTATAAATAGGAGTGAACGGGAAACATCCCCAGGTCTTTTTGTCTTCAGGACCGTTTTGTGTTTGTGTGTGTGTGCGGCAAAATTATGAAAGGAAAAGGAAAAGAAAAGTGTTAACTCACCGATATGGCAGAGTTTGTTAAGAGATGCGTGCCTCCGTGTGATAGATCTCTTTCGGAGGGCGATCTCCACGGATTTTGTTTTGAGTGTTTGGGGGAAGAACACACTCTCTTTGGGCTTCAGGGAAGTTGTGAGTATTGTGATCTCCTCTCTGTCAAAGTGCTTAGTGTGCTGCTCGCTTTCTTTAAAGAGAAACCGTGAGCCGCGGCGCATTCCTGGGTTTCGACCATCTACTGTATGGCTTAACCTCATGGGCAGCAAGGGCAGGGATCGCGTTTTACTCCTTGATGTCCCCATCTCACCTTCCGGCCTCTTTGGCGACGCCGTAACCGCAAACACCATCGCCACTAGGTTTCGCGAGGCGAAGCTCTAGGAGCAGGCCTTGTTAGGTTTCTCTCCTGCCGTGCTCAGGAGACGGGACTGTCGGCCAACCAGGGTTAGTCCTCCGCGTTTCAATGGCGTGGTCTCCACTTCCATGAAACCGGAACGAGCGCATCTGCTGACTTGGCAATTACAGACTTTGCTGGAAAAAGGGGCCATAGAACATGTTCCCCTGCCAGACAGAGACCCAGGCTACTAAGGTGAGTATTTCATGGTTTCCAAGAGAGATGGGGGGTTGCGTCCAATTTTACATCTTCGTGGGCTGAACATCAAAATGTTGACAGCCGAAATGATTCTTTCTCAAATCCAACTAGAGGATTGGTTTATGACAATCAAGCTGAAGGATGCATATATTTCATATAGAAATATTGCCACAACATAGGAAGTTCCTGAGGTTTGCTTTCAGGGATAAAGCTTACCAGTATCGGGTCCTTCCATTTGGCCTACCCTGTCACCCCGCACATGTATAAAATGCATGGATGCAGCAGTGGCTCTATGATTCCAGGGCATCTGTATTCTAAATTATATAGACGACTGCCTTATTCTGGCTCATTCTTAGCAGTTAGCGTTTCGACATCGAGATGTCGTCCTAGCTCACCTCCATTCATTAGGATTGAGAGTCAATGCCGGGAGAGGCATTCTGTTTCCTGCTCAGAGGACAACGTATTTGGGTGTCACATGGAATTTGATCGCAATGCAGGCACAGCTGTCTCCTGCGTGTGTCGAATCCATTCTTAATACCCTAAAGGAAATCAGGCTAGGCCAGAAGGTGATTGTTCATTACTTTCAGAGTGTTTTTAGCACTCATGGCTGCATGACATCAATTGCCCCGAAATCATGATTCTATTTCTGGCCCTGAAATACTCCCTCCAGCAGTTGAGACGCTACCATGTCCTAGTGCGGGTGGACAACACTACGGTAGTCTCGTACATAAATCGCCAGGTTGGACTCTGCCCGTGCCGCTTGAACACGCTAGTGCACCAGGTTCTGCTTTGGGCACAGGACAAGTTCCTGTCCCTCAGGGCGATTTACATCCCAGGGCATATGAATGTGGGAGCAGACTTCAGACTATTCAGACAAGCTGTGACACACCCCGAAGTAGTCAGTCAAATCTGGGAAAGATTTTATGTAGCAGAGGTGGACCTCTTTGCCTCGCAAGAAACAGCACGATGTCCCCTTTACTGCTCTCTGACTCCTCCACCTCCCCTGGGTCTGGATGCGATGGCCCATACGTGGCCCAGATTATGCCTTTATGCATTTCCTCCAATAGGTCTGCTCCCGGGAGTCCTGGCAAGGGTCCGTCAACAGAGTTTGAGCTTCTTATTGATAGCGCCCCATTGGCCGACCAGAGTATGGTTCTCGGATCTAATATCTCTCCTCGACGGCTCACCGTTGTGATTTCAATGAGGAAGGATCTTCTGTCTCAGGCGCAGCTGACAATATTTAATCCCCGGCCCGAGCTCTGGAACCTTCAACCTGGGCCCCTGAAGGGGACCAACTAAGAGATGCTGGTCTTCCAGCCAGCGTAATTGAAACTATTCTAAGTGCTAGGGCTCCCTCCACAAGAAGAACTTATGCCTTTAAATGGGGTGTATTTGAAAGTTGGTGCATGGCAAAACATGTAGACCCAGTCCACTGCCGAATTTTTCAGTGCTGGAGTTTCTGCAAGAAAAGTTGTCCTCGGGCTTATGCCCTAGTACTCTCAGAACGTACGTAGCCGCTATTTCGGCTTGTCATGTTCTGACCGATGGGGTTTCTGTGGGAAAGCACCCTTTTAGTTGCCTGTTGAGGCCGCCTACTGAAGCGACAGTCCCTTCGTCTGATTGTCTGATTGACACCCCTTTCGAACCATTAGAGTCAGCGCCTGTCAGGCTTCTGACTCCTAAGATGGTTTTTCTTATGTCCATTACTTTTTTGAAGAGAATTGGACATCTGCAGGCTTTGTCGGTCTCCCCATCCTGCCTAGACTTAGCTAGTCAAAGCTATTCTGCATCCTCACCCGAACTATCTTCCGAAAGTTCTATTCTCGACCATGCATGTCGTTCTCGAAGCCTTCTGTCCTCTGCCTTTTACAGCTCCGGAGCAGGAAAGACTTAATTTACTGTGTCCAATACGTGCTCTACAGGTTTACGCTACACAACCTGGGGGTCCAGACACTTGCAGTGCGGCGGCGTTGGTATTCTCGTTCCCATAGCGTTTTCAGGCAGCATCGAGTGTAGTTTTTGAAAGGGAACATCTCGGGTTACTTTGCTGTAACCCTGTTCCCTGAAAAAGCGGGAGCGAGATGCTGCGCTCCAATGCCACACTGCTGGTGTGGCTGGACGTCCTTTCAGACAAAATTGACCTGAGGATGTTTCCGGTTCACTCCTATCTATAAACTGCAGGTGTGCCTTATCAGATGACGTCACCTGAGCGAGGTTAGATACATGTTTGAAACACACATGCTTCACAACCGGAGAACAAAGAGATGTTCCCATAGCCATTTTCACGCAGCATCTCATTCCCGCTTTTTCACGGGACAGGGTTACAGCAAAGTAACACGAGACAATTTTGCTTTTTGGTACTTTGTTTATTCTTGAGCTTTGGTTATTGTCTGTGTGGAGTTTCACACGTTGTCACTATATCCTTGTGGGTTTTTCCACCTGATTCTCCTGTTTCTTTCTACCTCTCCAAAAATAGCTGGTAGATGTATTTTGGACATGTTAAATTTTCCATAGATTTGAATGAGTGGTTGAAGGTGTATGACGGTGCACAGTGAGGGACCAGAATGTATACCAGCCTCACACTTAGTGTTAGCAAGATGAGTGCTGTATACTGTATCTGTGACCATGATAAGGCAGTTAGAATACATGTGTGTGAATGAGAGGGACCCAAGTGGAACGGTGAGGCTACGGGGAGTAGAGGTAAAGAAGGTGCAGGACTTTAAGTACTTAAAGGTCAACGGTCCACAGCAATGGAGAGTGTGGAAATGGGGTGAAAAGGCATGTGCAGGCAGGTTGGAATAGGTAGAAAAAAGTGGCAGATGTGTTGTGTGAAAAAAAGTGTCAGCAAGAATGAATGGAACGGTGTTCAAGACCTGGTGGTGGTGAGACGAGCGATGCTCTACGGCTTAGAGACAGCGGCACTGAAGAAAAGACAGGAGGCAGAGTTGGAGGTAGCAGAGATGAAAATGCTGAGGTCCTCTTTTGAAGTGACAAGGATGGATAGGATCAAGAATTAGTCCATCAGAGGGACAACCCATGTTAGATGTTTTGGAGATAAATCAGAGAGGCCAGATTGAGGTGGTTTGGACATGTTCAGAGGAGAGATTGTGAATATATCGGTAGAAGGATGCTGAGGTTGGAACTGCCAGGCAGAAGGTCTAGAGGAAGACCAAAGAGGAGATTTATGGATGTAGTGAGAGAGGACATGAAGTCCAGAGGATAGAGTTAGATGAAGGCAGATGATTCGCTGTGGTGATCCCTGAAAGGGAACAGCCGAAAGACAAAGAAGAAGAAGATGATGATAAAGCAGTTACTGAAAGTGACTGGGGGAGATCTTTGGATCCCTCAGCAGAGCATAATTGCAACTCATGAGCACTATCAGTATATCATTTATCTTTAATCATACTTGATCAGACCTGTTGTCCTTGTGTAACCCAGTGATTAGTGTTATTGTATGTAAGGGAACTCATACTCAGCATAAATAAAGTACTCTCATGTGACTGCCGGGGCAACTTGCTCACAGCTCAGTCATGCAGCAGCACTCTATTTAAAGAAAGGACTCCTGATCGGTCTGCTGATACTGTAGCACAAGTAAATCTAGAAAATAACGCAATGCTATCCTACTGATAACAGGCATACACATATTGTGATGGAATAAGGTTTAGCATGGAGTGTGAGGAATAAAATAGTGGCGTTCACTGATTTGGAGCTGCTGCGTCATCACGCACAGAACTAGGTAATCCAGGAAGCGCGCGTGCATACTCTCGCATGCACGCACGAACAAGCAGCACGAGCGCAAATACAGACGCTCACAATCTGTGGTTTTGTGCTACGTCGCTATTTCGATTTAGCGACTCGTTATGTCAAACTTAACTAAAAAAAAAAATGGAAATAACGCGTTAAAACAAAGATAAAATTTTAAACTGATAAAATTTTGCGTGAATAATAATAAAAAAAATAATGATATATTAACACAAGCACTTGCGAGGCTGCTTACAATGTACACAATAAATAAATAATCATAAACAACCATAAAAATCAATCTGTCTGATGAAATGAAATTGGACTTACTTAGTCCTGTAGTTTCCAGATCAAAGAACACCAGCGTCTCCCCGTCGCCCTGAGTAACACCTGTAAACACGTTCATAACTGTTTACTCTATTTTCCTACCAAACATCTATCCGAGTTCATGCAGACTGACACATACTTTACACACACGTACATTCTGACTATTTCCCGCCGCAGTACATTCGACTAGACATAAAAGCTGTCCATAGAAAGAGTGTTACTGTACCATAGGGCTGCCTGAGGAAGAGGCGCTGGAACAAACTAACCGGGTGAAACCACAAAAAACACATGATGATGTATTGAAGAACTAGAACAGTCCAGTGCTAGAGAAAGAAAGAGAGGTTCAGTCAGAGCCTGGTGCAGCTGTCACTCCATTTCGGCACTTTCTGTCTGTTTCAGAGCTGACCAATCTGACAGGAATGTGAACGCAGTCACAGAGAACCTCGCCCAGAATGGAATCCTCAACACCACGGAGAGGGAGGGAGAGAAATGGGGGGGACAGAAAGGGAGAGGCACACACAAAGAGAAAGTGAAACTCTGAAACTTACATAAAGCAGGAATCTTCTTTGCAGGAGGAAAGAAAAAAATGTTTCCAAACATAAAAATGGCTCTCAGGACTAAGTAAGGATAAGGAAAAGAAGAGAAGGCACAATCCCAAAGCCATGACATGCAGTCAAATCCATAAGTGTTTAATCAATTTCCTGCATGCAATGGATGGCTTTAATCAAAATGCGACTGAAGACAGAAAAAAGACTGAATGTAGACGTTCAACCTTAATTCAAAGGATTTAACAAAACTATTGCATTAACGACCTTCCCCCCATCTCCCCCCCCCTCCATTTTCACAGGCTCAAAAATAATTTGGCGAACTACTTAACTCAATTACTCTGCCTAACCACCTTTAGCCTTTTGAAATTATTATTATTATTATTATTATTATTATTATTATGGTGCACAACGTGGTGGCCAGTTTATGTGTGAAAATGATTCCTCATGCTCCTACAACCCCTCTGTTATAATTTGAGCTCTGGAATATGCCAGTAAGATCAGGGAAATACCCTGGTCATTCAGTACATCAGCTGATTTCATTTTATTGCCACATAATGTTGCTGAGCCTAGACCTGACCAACTGAAGAAATCCCAGATCATACAGTAACACTGTCTTCAGAGGCTTGTACAGTGACCACTATGCATGATTGGTGCACTTCCCTTCTTATCATGACACATCCATTGTTCTGGAATAGGGTCAATCTGGACTCATCAGACCACATGCCCCCTAGTAAATTGAAGCCCATGTTTATGTCTCACTTAAAAGTTCTTGTCTCATTTTACATGTGAAAATGTTCTCACTGCCACTACTGAACATACAGTAGCTGTAATTTCTACTGTTATATTTTATATGATGCAGTTTTACTAAGCATTGAATGGTTCCTAAACCAATCCATGTTCAAATTCAAATCTCTTTATTTGCTTGATGTCGGTCAATAATTTGACTCCCTCTTTTAAATACTCAGGGACCTACCTGCACCAAAAAGCCATTACATTCACATCACAACATGTATTTAGAAAGGTTGTACTGAAGAGTCATTGCATATTTTAACAGTTGTCCCATTAGGAGCTATACTGAAAAGTAATCAAGTTAAGGGTTAAAAAGAAAAATCCTAATATTAAAAGATTTAAAAGCCATCACATGGAAATATGGTAATGTTTTCTCATCTCAGTCGATTTGTTTCATTTACAAATATGTTTTTTTTTTATTTCCCTTTTAGGAGACAATATGTTCATTAACTTTTTTTTTAATAAGTGGGTGTTCATTATATTCTTTTTACATCCATAAACAGATTTGTCCATTAAAGAACTGATACACAAATTGCACAGTCTGCAATAATAATAATAATAATAATAATAATAATAATAATAATAATAATGTTTGGAAAAATAATTAATGCACACATTGATTTCTTCAAACACAGAGTCACAGACAGGATAATATATCCATTTAAAACAGTGTTGTTTCTGACCTACACTCCACATGGTTTTGAAATACAGAATGCAAAAAAAGAAAAAAAAATAATAATAAAAAATAAAAATAAAAAACCCCCACAACAACAAAAACATAAAACCCTACACAGAGTGAAGCGTGCTTTCCAGTGGTCAGTACATTCACTTACAACAAACATGCCATTTCTCTTGTTCCTTTGCCCAGATCTGTAAAATTGGAGATGAAACATTAATGTTATGTCCAGATTTCAGACAAAGGCCAAACAGACACAAAAGATCATACTGCAAAACTACACATCTCTAACCATTTAAAAACTGTTTGTAACAAAAGCCAAGAAAGTTTTGAATAAAAGACACTGCTGCATACTGTTTGACCAGTTCCACCATAGTGAAGTTTATACAGGCATCTCACAGATTATAGGAGTTAATATTGTAACCAGACACATTCAAGAGGCAACAATTTCAATTGAACCCTTTTCTGATGATGCAATTTTCATTAAATACACTAGAGTATATATTGTGAAATGACTAATCAAGTGTGCTTGTACATGAGCACATGATTATTCTGGTTAAATGGCTTTGTGGTTTATTGTTCTTGTGTAAACAGGCAACATATGAGGCTCAGATGTGTATGACAAATATGAATGGATGGGACTTGCACACTCTAACCATACTGCTGGGAAAACACCTCCCTTTTTATAAAGTATAGATGTAAGCAAAGGCTGCAGAAGGCATGAAAAAAATGGCTTTCAGGGCAAAGGTTATATATATATATATATATATATATATATATATATATATATATATATATATATATATATATATATATATACACACACAATGATACAGAAGAGAAGCTCATTTAAACAATATATTAAAAACCCTATTTAAAGCGAACATAATATACACAAGATAAAGCAAACATATTTCAAGTCTTGATTTGGTCACGATGAATGCAGATGAAACAAAAAGATGAAAAAAGAAAACAAAGAAGACAATTTATCTGGTCATATTCCAACACAATATGGCTATGAATGGAAATAGCTACATCATGGCTGTTCTGAATATCTTTCATTTTGTCCTCTCTAGCGAAGTTTCCTTTTGAAAAACAAAAAGTGACTCAAATGCAAAAACTAGCATACAAGCTTACAAGATACATTTGTCACAAATGCATGTAAAAAAACACGCATCACCATTGCAAAAAATTCAAGACAAGTAAACACTTTACACATGGACCATCCAGCAGCGCCGCATTGTTTCTATGTACAATGATTCTTTTTCATTGGAGTAATACAACAATATTATCTTACATATTTAATACATTATCAATGTCTGATGAACTGACATCTCATTATGGTGAAAAAAATGCGTTAGCAAAGCACTATGCAGTCTGTCGAAGCCGAGTGACTTCGTATTGGCTCAGTTTTGTAAACATGAAGATGGACAGGTAAAAGTGAAGCAGTGAGAATAGGACCAGTCCAGCAGGTCCACTCTACAGCAGGGTGCATCATGTGCATGTCAGGGTTTAGCTTTGGCAGGTTCATTTTTCTACTTACTGATGCCTCTTATTCTCTACCTTTCAAGCTAAAATTTACTGTCTATAATTACGCTCACTCTATTTCTGAAGATGTCAGCTATGTTCTGAAAAAGTAGAGCTCTGACACTAACAGGTTTCACTCTTTTCTTTACACCATAAACTCCTTATTGCCATATAACACCAGAGGCTGCACAGGGCTGAAATCAGTGTCTCTCCTTCTCCCTCCTCCTTCTCCAGACTCTCTGGGTTTTGGAGGACAGCTCCGGTTTCCTCTGCTCCTGGGCCGTGTTTTCTCGGAACTAGAAGAGCAACGGGTGGTTAATGTGGTCATCTCTAATTCCTCCTGCTCAGGAAAGAGTTGCTGCCCATGTTCTGAGGAGGAAGGGGAAGAGAAGAGAGGGCCAGAGGAGGACGAGCGGAAGCGGTAATGAGGGGTGGACGAGCTGGAGGAGAGAGAGGCAACGGCCGAGTCTACTGAATCCAGAGATTCAGGCTGGCGTCGTAACCCTCGCCTGCTTTTGCTCTCTGACTTGCGGGAACGAATACTGGAGCAGTTTTTCTCTGAAAATGAGATATAGAAGGCAGTTTCATTTTAGTATACAGAAAACAACACAATCACTTAGTTACATATTAATTAATTAGGTAATAACTATATACTGTATATTACACTTGGCCTTATTTAAGAAGAATCCTTTATTCACACAAACATTAAAGGTATAGTGAAAATCTTTTCCTCACACATCCCAGTTAAGAAGCTGGGGTCAGAGCACAAGCTCCATAACCCAGGTAATTATGTAACAACAACAAAAACAACAGTCAGCTGTTATTTTAAGATACAGAGGTCAGCCTTTCTGTAGTTCTCAGGGAGGATATGGCGCCCTTGAAGCCGACAAAGTTAAGGGCCTTGCTCAATGGCCCAAACGTGGCAGCTTGGTGGAGCTGGGGCTTGAACCCCTGACCTTCTGATCACTAACCCAGAGCCTTAACACAATGAGCTACCACTTTAATGTTCTTAAACTTTGTGGCCTAGTTTTTTATGCTCCTACTGATCCTGCTTAATCTCTACTATCTTTCAAATAGTAGTGCTACAATAATTAGCACATTGTTCGAATTTCTAGTCATGAAAGTGATCTTTTGTCTTATTCTCCGAAAATCATTCAGCCCAATATTCTCTAGGTTCCACTTGTGCCACCAGAAACAGTTCTGACCCTATGGGTCATGACTCCACAAGACCCCTGAAGAAACAGATCCTTTAAGTGTGCCCTCTGTGTATTGGACTTATTTGTCTGGCTCATTCCATGGATGCTTGGAAGATTGAGATCTAGGGAAATTTTAGTGATACCGGATCAGAACCCTCTTTGCCTCCCCATGCTAGGATGAACTTTTTTTTAAAGAAATTTGTGCTACTGTACATTGTCTTTTCTGTGGAATTGGACCAACCAGGTTGGCCTTTACCCTAAGGCATAGTTGAGCCTTGGGTGTCCATGATCCTGTCACTTGTTTACTGATATATAACTGATATAACTGTGTTAGTGTTATGGCTGTGATAGTGAATATCTGAATAAATACAGGTCACATGATTTATTAGTACTAAGATATCTGAAATGGATTCTCACACAAAAAGCTCAGAATTTATCACATTTCAATCTTTCAATTACATATTTGTAATGAATTTAAAAAATTCACTTTAAAATGCTAACTTTAATGAATGTTTGTCACTAAACATTAACCTAAAAGCAAGCAGTTTTGTTTCTTCTGCATAGTTTTGGTTTAGCTTTAGTACAAATTATTAAATGTTGTTTTTCTTCTTCTTCTTCTTCTTCTTTTTGTTGTTTAATTTAACTTCACTGCCATCTAGTGTCCACTACTTATACATACAACTAAACAGGCAAGTCAAACAAGAGTAATAAAACAGTCATATTAGTAAATTGGAATCAATATCTGTGACACATTATATCAATAAATCATGAACACAATATTAATGCATCTGATTGCATTAGATTTTACATGTACAGTTACAGCAGTTTAGTTGTACAGCGAACAGATGAGTTACCCCAGGCCTCAGATGTGGCTCCTTCCTGTTCTGCTATTAGGTTCTCCGAGCTGTCTGCTGTCCCTATAGAAGCCTCAGACTCTAGCAGTTCATCATCAGACGTGCGTGGCTCCAAGGCCAACATTTCAAATGTCAGCTCCTCCCTATGAAGTCACAAACAGAGAAATGTTAAAACCAGATGACCTACAATAGAAGCTAATTTTAAAAGAAAATAAGGGGACATTTTAAAAACTAAGTTTTGACTAAGAGAGAAAGATAAAAAGAGAGATTTACTTCTCTTTCTGTAAATGTTCTATTTGCTGAGAAAGCACTTTTTCCTCTTGCTGCATTGCTGCCTGTTGTTGTTCGCTAAGGCCTGATTCCACCTTATCTTCATTTGGTCCTTCAAT
This sequence comes from Clarias macrocephalus, assembly GCA_011419295.1. Lineage (NCBI taxonomy): Eukaryota > Metazoa > Chordata > Actinopteri > Siluriformes > Clariidae > Clarias > Clarias macrocephalus. Next base: position 65,871 of record JAAGKR010001746.1, read on the forward strand.
TTCAGTGACCACAGGAGACTGCGGGCTTGTTGGTGGCGAAGGCGTGAGGGGACTACTTTTAGAAAACCTATTTTTACCCTGATGGAAAGAGAGGGAGAAGAAGGGAGAGAAAGAGTCGTGAAAAGAACAGCAAATGTGAAAGAGAAAGCGCATACGCGTTAATTGTAGTTGATCTACACAGATCTAATATGTAAAAAAAGGACAGCAGAAAGTACATACACTACCGCTCAAAGGTTTGGGATCACTTGCAAATTTATTTTTGTTTAGTGATTTATTTTATACATTCTAATTTCAAAACTATAAAATAACACATATGGAATTACAGTAGGTAATTATGTAACAACAACAAAAACAACAGTCAGCTGTTATTTTAAGATACAGAGGTCAGCCTTTCTGTAATAGTCCTTGCAAAAACAGTGTTGTCAAGTGCATTTGCAAAATCCATCAAGCACCATAATGAAACTGGCTCTCATAAAGACTATACCAGAAAGGCAAGACCAAAACCTACCACTTCTGCAGACGAGAAGTTCAGTCTGAACAAAGACCAATTAACAGCACCTCAGATTAGAGGCGTTATGAAGTCTTTACAGAGCATAAGTAGCAGACTCATCTCAATATTAACTATTCAAATGTATGCATTTGTTTGGACGCCTTCAGCAGTCCTTTACATTGTAGAATGAAAGAAAAATCAGGAACGACCACGAAGTTAGAAAGTGATCCCAAACTTTTGAGCGTAGTGTATGTCAGTTAATGCTACCAGGGGGGATTCAAGTCAAACCAGGACTTGAGATGAAATACTTGTGAATGAAGGCATAAAATAAGACCCTTAGCGTCAGTAAAACATCTGAATGGTGCAAACAAGCATTTTAAAGAAGACTGTATGACTGACGATTCCTGCCAATGTGTGTCGGAGCCCACTGAAGCCATTCCTGTGAACATTCAGCAAGTGGAACAGCTGATTCTTTAAAACCGATGGATAATTTGATACCAACTTGTGGAAGAGGCGCATCTGTCTGTGGGAACTGCACACACAATCTTTCACGAACACCACATGTACGTTACAGGAACTCAGCTTGGAGTTATTACCACATCCCCTGTGCAGTCCTGACCTCGCTCCAAGCCATTGTTTGGGTCATTAAAGGAGTTTCTGGGAGGCCAGAGATTCAGACGTGAAGCAGGCAGTCCGATCATGGTATACTGAGAAAACTTTCTTAGTGAAACACTGGGATAACTTTGTTCTGTTATTCTGCACAATCAAAGTCCTGGTTTGACTTCAATGCCCCTATTGAGTAACCCATATTTATCATAAAGTGAATAAGTTTTGCAAGTCGAAAAGGGGTGAAAATACAGCTAATTAGATCATTCAAAATGGAAGAATTAAACAGACCCTTATCATGATTTTTTTTGTTTAAACAAACAAATCCTTTTTCAAAATTTTTACTTTTATTTGTATTGTATTTAATAATAATGGTTGCACTAGAGCTAGGCTATGGTACACAGATCTGCATAAAGCACAACACTAAGCAAAGACAGCCCTACAGACAATCTTTGCTTTTTGAATGCATTGATCAGTATGCTATTAAGCTGAAAAGCCAATATTTGAAAAGCAATAAGCAAACAAATGAACGAACTAGTAACATCAGAGCAGCATGCACACTATCCTAAAGAAAAGCAGTACAAAGCTGGAATCGCAAGTGGATCCATCTTCATATAGCAGTGAGCTGAACTCTACTTTGTTTAGTTACAGGTTACAGAAATTAAATCATGATTCAAATTTTCATCTAATTAAAGAGTCAAACTAGAACTGGATCGTCAACTTGGTATTACTTTGGCTTCTATCAGAATATATATAGAATATATAATATATAATAATATAGCCGCAAAACTCTTATTAATCAAAGTATGTATTACAGTTGTCACAACAATGGCTGCTGTTTCACACACATTTTGGGAATTTCCAAACATCAGGGGTACATTATCCGTAGGGTAAACGCAGAGCTATCAGTCTTGCTATCCCATAAATCCAGCTTTGTAATTAACCTTATAGCTGCAAGACAAACCATGTGGACAAAAACAATCAGCCTGCTCAGACGCTGCCTGCAGGACAAAAGACGGTCAGTTTATTACATATCCATTTATTTAACCGAAGAACTTGCTAATGTGGGTTCTTTAATCTTGACATTTTCTTAAGAGCAAACAGGTGATGAGACGACAAAGGACTGACAATGTTAGCGACAATGCTACACTGATGCCAATTACAAGGACTACACAGTGTTATGAGATTACAGTGCTCAATCATACATACCAAGGTGGCAGTTCGGCTCATGCTCATAAACCTAACAGCGATTAGTACTGGTTTCTGGGGTAAGTGAGGGGAAGAGGGGAGAAAGGGGTTATTGGGATGGAAACTTCTCCAAACACATGCGGAAAAGTGTTTTTTTTTTTTTTTTTGCCAATATGCAGCTTTTTTAAATAATCAGCTCACAATTTAAAATATCAATACAGATGAGAAATTCCAGATCACTCTGAGATTTTTCATCATTTCAGTGCTCATACCATTGACTTCCTGATGTGTGTGAGACGGATCTTTGCTTTGCTCTCAGCGAACTCCAGAGAGCTGATGTCCTTCAGTCTGGCTCTGTATTTATTCACCTGCTCAAAGATGATCAGCTCCACGCAGCTGAAGCACAAATCAACAGGGTTATTTACATACTTCAAATCATGCATATTAATTATGCACACACATACACACAGAGTGGCTGTCTTACGCAGTGGTCTTGCTGATGTCCTGTACGCTCTGGAGAGGGTCGATGCTGTCAGGACACCGCAGGATACAGGGAGCAAACACAATAGCCAGAGCATTAGCACTCATCCGGTTTGTCTCTTCCTGCAATGAGATCCTGAAAAATATAAATACATTAAGGGGAGAATCTTTTGATCTTATTAAAGGTCAAAGTACCAATGTCGCTTCTATTTCCTGGCTTTTTAAGATTCAAAATAATGCATGATAGTTTGTATTTTGTAACTCGTCAGGTTAGTGGTTATATTGTGGGTAATTCATAATCAATAACTGAACTGAATAAATCACATTTAAGGTTTTTGTTCTCAATGGCTGTGATAAATTAGGATTTTGAAAAAGATTCTGGGGAAAAAGCTTAAACTCATCATACTTACACATAATTACACATCCAGCCTCATGTTAATCAAAAGCCATGAGTGTTGTCTTAATACAGTTTAACATATTTGTGCAAAATAAACAAGCGCCAACATGAGGGGATGTTGAAACATCATTCAACACGTTCTCATTATTTTCATTTAATTTATTGTCTCAGTCTGCATATTTATTAACAAGCAAAACTAACAATGCATGGCCATTTATTAGTAATCACTTCTATGAGGTTTTATCAAGTTTTTTTGCACATTGAAATTGGTAGTAAAGAAGACCTATGATAAAGGAAAGCAAAAGTTGTAGAGTCATACACATAACAGCTCTAATCTGAGGTGTTGCTAATTGGTGATTTTTGAGGCTGATAACTCTAAATGAACCTCTCCGCAGAGAGGTAAGGTTTGGTCTTGCTTTCCTGGGATGGTCTTCATGAGAGCCAGTTTCATCATGCTGCTGAATAGGTTTTACAAATGCACTTGACAATACTGTTCTTGCAAGAACTATTCCAGAACAGCTCACCTTCATGTTTTAAAATAACAACGGACTGTTGTTGTTGAAACTTAAATACTTAATGCCATGTGTGTTATTTCATAGTTTTTTGCAACCTTTGACTGGCACTGTATGTCTTTGTCTTACCTGACTAGGTGGAAGATGAGTCTCTCCAGAGTGCCTAGGTGAGTCCTACTGAGCTGATCGATCACTGTATAGACACCTTTCACCACTTCTTTCTTGTCCTGCAAACCTGTATCAAGCAACATAAAATAGGCAATATACTGCATCATTCAACAGATAGCAATATGGTAACAGCACTGGAACATTTAACTATACGTATCACTATGCGTCATGGGTGTATGATAACAATAGTTTATTACACTAGCTGTCGTCCACCAGTGTGAAAGTTCTACTGAGGAGAGAGCAGCTCCCTGCCAAAACCCACATTTCCAACAAGTCACAGAAGCACTTTCAGCAAGAAAACACACCTGATAATGTTATTTTTATCTAAAAAAGACCTTTGTCTACTAAATAATTGCTTCTAAGTCGTTCCAAATTGCCTATATTTATGCCTAAGGCAAGCTACAACGATAACTAGCTCCTAACACAAGGCTGAATCCCAAATCCCTCTGTAACCTAATAAAGAGCACTACCCTAGCACACTGGCTTTTCTTTTAAAACTGTTTGGGATTTAACCCCAGAAACCAAACGTTAACATAGCTGATAGTCTAAAGTGAAATAAGGGGAAATATAATCAGAAGGATCTACAGGAATGTTCAAAACTTGCATGGTTTATTCTCCTCGGCTACTGGGTACATAGTACTGGTAAAAATAAAAATACTTTCACTCCTGTAATTTCACGCCTCGTGCCTACGACCACATCACAGCTATGCTGATATTCAGCAGAAAGGTGATATTGCTTAAATACAATTATTAAAGAAACTGTAATTGAAAACATAGTTACGGCTGATCAGGTGACCAAAAATAGCAGTCATACCTGTTGCCCTGAGGAACTCCCCATAAAGTTCAAAGGTCATCAGAGGATTGGGAAGATCGCGCAGCCACTGCTTCAACACACTAGCAATTACATGGATGTTATATTCATCCAGATTCACAGCATTAACATCTGAAATAAAAAAGGTATGCAGGATGACTACGTGATCATATAACATTATTTTTATGTTTTATAGCAAAATTTCTAAATCTTCCCATTCGACTGAAATAGTCACAGGTACTTAAGTTAATGCTGACATACAATTCTGAAGTGTTCATGTTTGCACAGTAATATCATCTTTACTGAGGATGCAAGTTTGATACAGATAGGCGTCTTCTCTAAAGGACACTAAGGAGTTTAATCTCAAGTTCTAAGTTCATAGCGATGTATACTAAATAATATATACATGGGGACTAAAGAGGTGTGATTCACCTGTGTCCAGTCCCATCTTCAGCTCTTTGATTTTATTGGTCGACCCAGACTTCCTGTAGATGCCCTCTGTGTAGAGCCCATGCATCTCGATGTAGTTGATGAGCTTCTCCACCACCAGAGGTACAGCTCTATCATCACTGGTTAACTGAGACAGTTCTACGCCAAACTGCCGCGAAGACTGTTCTGGGTCAAACTGCATATGCAGATAAACAAGCAAACATTGTGGATAAATGAAACTGTTTCACTCTGGTTGAAGAGTAGAACAAAATATATCTATCTCGTATGCCTGATACAGAACACACTGAATGCATTACATAACACACACACACACACACACACACACACACACACACACACACACACACACACACACACACACACACACATTCTGTTACCTTTTTGCTACATTTAGTTGTCATCCTTAAGCAGCATTTCCTGTGACAGGCATATCGACACACTGTGATGGAAAGCAAAACAACATCAATATCAATACTGAAAAGAATTACAGCTAGTTAAAAATAACAAATGTGTAGACATATGACCACTTCTTGTTCAGCATGGTAAATAAAGTTAAGAGATCAAGCAGGATCAGGGAAAAACCAGGGTCAGGGAGAAGAATGTTGCAAATTATTTATTATTATTCAGGCCCTTGAATAGAGTTCAAGGGAGCTAATCTGATTATAGATTATAATCTCTCACACCATGAAAATTTAAATACAGGAAAAATTGCAGTATGTTCATAAATACTCACATTTGCAGACACATGCTCTATCCATCATCCAAATAAGAGAAGAGCAGTACTCGCAGTACGTGGGAATGCTGTACTGAGTAGACTTAAAAATGTGACCCATGTGCTCCTCCACCTGCAGGAGGCGCCAGCTGTTTAGACTGAGCTTAGTTTACAGATTTTAAAAACCCGAACAAACTATTCAGTGCGTTTTGCTATAAATCTAGGGTTAAAATAAAAGAAAATTCCAAACAGTAAGGCACAAACAGTAAGGCAATAACTTACAATGTCTGCCTCCTTTTTTCTTCTCTTCTTGCTTTCTGGCTTGGGAGCCTGCAACAGAGTGTCGCTAAATCAGAAATCATGACTAGACACAAAATATTTCTGGATAAAGGACACAAACTTTACCTTGCTGATGGTCCCGTGCATGGGTTTGTACTCGGTCACAAACTCATCCAGGAAGACTTTAAATGTGTTGACCCAGACTTTAACGGGTGATTCTGACCAGTCTCTCTGTTCCAGACGCATGCTCTTCTCCAGAATGTGCTCAAACAGTGCATACAGATCCTTATACCTGATACTCTTACCATCATCCATCTGGGACAAAGAAGAGAGGAGAAACACAGTGGGAATGAGTGGGAGATAAAGCAGCAATGTTTAAAAATATATATATATAAATGATGTGTTTGCATTTTTAATTAAGTGTTATAATGCAGTTTGAGTCCATTTCAATCTAAATGTGGTTGTCAGTGTGGGGAGATTCTTACAGCCAGGGCTGTGGAGTAGGAATTGAAGATGTTGAGTCGAAACTCTTTTAGAGCCTTTTTAAAGACCACATCGACAGGACTGTCCTTCTTACTGTCCTCAGTCTCCAGGTCGTTTATCTATCACAATACCACACCAGGAAATTAAGATTGAAGAGTTAATGGTTTAGATGACAAGTTTATACTTGAATGATTACGTGGATGTGGTTTCTTTCAATATTACTGAAGTGTGAAGTTGGAAAAATCCTAAATCTACCTTTTTCATAAGGAAGTCGTTCATGCTGCAGTAATCTGCTGTGCTTGTGAGGATGTGGAGAGAGTCATTCTGCCAAGGAGACGGTTCCTGAGGCATGCTGCTAATCTTCACACTCCGCCTCCTCTTCATCGTCATCATTCTTATTTCTGGCTCCCTGTTCTCTTTACAGTCCCGACCACGATCTGCTGTTCTGTTCTGCTCAGGACTGACTGAAGGAGAGCCTGAGAGAGAGAGAGAGAGAGAGAGAGAGAGAGAGAGAGAGAATCACTGACAACTTTCACTGCTGTGTTATACTGCATTATGTAAGGCAGGTTCATTTATCTCTCTAAAATCTTAATTGAAGTAACACTTTTAGCCTTATGGATCAGTAAGCGGTGTCTAATCATGCCTGAAGTCCATATACCTTTTGTCTTAAATACACAGGTTTATTAAATACATTATATGTAATTAAAAAAAAAAATTGTATTTGATAGGAGAAGTCATTAAATTAAAGTAAGATTTAATTACAATATTTCTGCATTCCTACCATTGCGGGTCTTTGTGAAATCTGCATCTGCTGAGTGTCCCCTGATGGACATCTTCTTATCACCATGCTTTCCTTTTCCCCAGAAGCGCATCTTACCCCTCACCCCACTGAACAGTCCAGTGAAACAGAACACAATGTGTTCAACGTATTGAACTTAAATGAATTTGTATGAATAAGAATATGATCACTCATAAATCCAAATAACATGAAACGTTTCTCACCTGCCATCAGAGTTTGCTGATGACTTTCTCAGTGAGTCGACCTTTCCTAGATCTCCCGAAGACATGGTCTTCTGAAGCTTTTTTAGTTCTTTCTGAGAGGGCTATAAAGAGAAAGGGAATTCTATAAAGACTTGTATTTAAAACAGAATACACTTGCTCTGCTGTACTGTATTAGGGGATGATTTATACATTAGCATCTATTTTTTTCTTAAAGGTGCCAACATTGCTAACAAGCAATTCTTACCAGGTAGATCATATACAAGATGGCTATTTTAATGTGACAGAGATTTATGAATAAACAGGTGAACCACTACCAAAAGAAAATAATGTCTTTACATCCTGAATCATTTATCCTTCAGTGCATTTTTGTTTTTATGTTTTTCTTCTGCTAGGTGTTTTTTTTATTGCCATTTAATCTTACTGCTGCTTTATCTAAAAATCACAAGAGCATAGTTTTCAGCTGGCCCCCACATCACAATAGCACTCTGTAAATAGGCACCTTCGGATTTCTGGCTCAGTTTCAACTAATATACTTCTCTGATTCATCAGCATTTGCTCAATGCACAATACTGCAGTCTTATAAAATGCGCACTTAGAATTTACACCACTACTTCTACAGTACAAAGATATGCTGACGCATAAATACCATGTCCATGCCTCACTACATATATGCTTTTCTAAACTTTTCAGAAGTAGAAATCAGCTGTAAGACACAAAAGAGCTGTGTGCCTGAGCATCTGAAAGGAAAAAAGAAGCATTTCATGAAAGAATGAATGAGTGCTAAAAGGTAATGAATGACTACATCATGCAGGTTATGTGTCTAAAGTCAAACTATTTTAAGCACTTAGTTAGGTCTTCAGTGAAGAATCTCTTCATCCTTACAAACAAGAAGGGGGTGCACTGTAGAAAGGTTGAAGCTAAACAGTAATGAGAGCAAGCCATATCTCTATGTTATTAGATTGGAAACTATAGACCACTATAGACCCAGTAACCAGAGCAGGGACCTGGAACAGCTTAGTCGAGAAGGCCACTTTACACAAAACCAACATTCCCCAACCAAAATGACAAACCCTAGATTTAACATGATTTCAATAAAATAAAATGTCACTTTCCATCAAGAATATATACTAATTGTAGCTGGTTCACTGCAGGTTTCCACCATTTAAGAAGATTATTTAGCCTGTCATGACCCTTGTTAATATTTCCAGATGACAAACAGCACACTTGTGACATTGGTTAGAGAATGTTGGCTTAGTGGTGTCCATAGACCAAGAAATAGCTTCAGAGTTAGAGCCAGGGGCAAAAAAGAGCACTGGACTGTGGGCGTTTAGAAGAGAGCTGGATTCAATGCTTTGGCTCCGTTTACCATCTCTGAGTCACTGTGGAAGTCTTGCTCAAGGCTGGGAGAGTCTGGAGACTCTAGCAGGGGAAGTGTGTGAGAGACCACAGGTGTATACTCATATTCTTCATCGTCCTCATCGTCAGTATCAGCCTCAGTGCTACAGGCACGGCTCAGGAAGTCAGAGCGAGTCCGAGCCATGCGGGTTTTCTTTTGGCGGCCAGCACGGGCCACCTGATCGTACAGAGTGATTCCATCAAAACTCAACCAAAACATTGTAAAATTGTCACATGCAGTGAGGGCAGTTTAAAACAGTATAACAAAAAGTAAGTCGCCTGAAAAAAATCCTTAGACAGTATAAAAGGTTTTGAACATTCATGAAATCTGGAATGTTGAATATTTAAATAAATGCAAAAACACTTAAATCTTGGTAATGGAAGGGATTATAATCATATAAGATGGTAAAAAGTATGGAGGTGAGATATGATCTTTACCTCTCTGCTCTTCAGGGATCTGAACCCTGATGTTCTCTCTCTTTGCAAGGTCATAGAACGCTCCTGATTTGCCAGGTCTTTATCAGATCTGAGGAAAAAACACCAACAAAATCAGATCTTTGTGTAAGTATTAAAGGAAAAAAAAAGCACACTGAGCAATAGGTTAAACCTAACTGGCTATTTGTCTGCAAGACAAATATGACAGCAAAAACAGAACGGTTTTCATTAACTCTAGTGAAAGTAGTAGAAGTTGTATACCCGGTTTAAAAGTGATTTTTCATGAAGTGCAGTGCTCTTTATTTGGGATCTTCATATTTAACTTAGCACACTTACTTGGAGAAGGTCAGCCTGCTTCGTTTGGGGGAAAAAGCCAGGCTAGTTGCTTTGCCCTTCATGCTGATGCTGATGCTGTGAGCCACTGTCTTCTTCTGAGATTGCATTTTCACTGTATCCTCCTCCTTTCTGGGCTGGGAGGTCGCTTGCTGTACCTTGGCCTTAGTTGTACCAGATGATGGTGCTGGAGATGGCTGGACGGTTGGATGATTCACAGAAACGTTTACAGATTGTACGTTTGATGATACGCACTTTTGCTGACCAGAAAGATCTGCTTCCTTCCCTAAGCTCTTCAGAACATCCAGGCTGCTCTGGTCTACAGGACTTTCTTTCTGCATGCTAATGACAAACACCAGAGACTCCTTTTTCTCTCGAACAGACTTCAACTTAGATGGTGTTTGTGGCTCACTGTGCACAGGACTACTGGCTTCATCTGATATATAGAATAGAGGCTTTGAGTTTCTTTGCCCAGCCTGCATTGGACTTGTTGGTTCTGGTGTTTTTTGTTTTAATTTCCCAGAATCAGACACTAATTTGAGAGGACTTTTATTCCCCTCAACAAGCGCTGACTGATTTTTAGGCAATGGATCATGATGTTGAAGGTCTGTTGCCTCCAGCTCCATGTCATCAACACTAAAGGGCTCATTGCTGTCTATAGAAGTCTGAGGGAAGGAAGAAGGAGTAGCTGCTTTTGAAGAGACTTTATTTTCTGGGGAGGATGGTTCATCAGAGCTGGGAAGAGTATTGGAACGCACCTTCAGCAGTTTCAAACTGAATGTTGCTTGTTCCAGTTCTCTCTTTCTCCTGCTCTCTCGCTTGGCTCGGCTCTTAAGTGTGCTGTCATCCAGAGATCTGGAAAACTCTGATGGCAGACTCTCAGCATCCATGCTGGACTCTTGTGAGGTCACTGAGCTTTGTCGAGATAGCAATGGGCCTACACAAGTTGTCTGTGTATCAGAATAGTTTAGGAGGTTTTGCAAACGTTCTTTTGTGTTTTCTTGTCCATGGTCTGTTCTAGTACTTCTCTGTTCCTCTCTCAAGCTTCTACACCTGGAGAGAATAATTCAGCCAATCAATAGAAAAAAAGTTCACAATATGCTTTTCAAGCACAAACAACAATCAATAAGAATTAAAAATAATTCCTGTTACTACCAAACATAACAAAATCAATTGATTGTATGTAACTATACAGTACTTATAGCTTCGCAGCCTGAGAAACAGTAAGCTCACATTTCCATTTTAAATTGATCATAAATAATGCGTTACCTCTCCCGGGCCCGATGCCCTCTCCAGGCAGCCTGCAGTGTTATGACAGCTTTAGAAAGCTGCCAATATCGCTGCTTCTGCCTGTGTGCCCTCCAGTGTGCCTGGATAAGACATGCAGCTTTGTGTCTTTGTTGCTGTACACATCGTCTCCAGCTTCTCTGCAGCAAAAGCACTGCATCCCTCTGCAGCACATAGAGCCTTCTCTCCCTGTAGCCTTTCCACGCTGCCTGCACACACACCGCTGCCTCATTCTGCAGCTCAGGAACACCAGCACCCTCCTCGCTAAGGGTTAGCATACATTTACGCCACCAGTGCTGTAATGACCCAGAGACAGAAGGTCTGATGAGACATCAGAAGCGCAGGACTGGAGTCTCTTGCAACCGAAATAAGCACTTTTTACAATAATTAGCAGAAATGCATTTCAGAGCGCACAGCACATCAAACTTTGAGGTAGGTAAGCTACAACAGCAGACCACATCAGGTTTCACTCCTGTCAGCCAACTGGAATCAGATACTACACTAGGTGCAGGCTGAATAGAAAAAAGACTTAATCTTTTTCGAATCATTTACTTCCAAGTTTCAGTGACACTGTGTCCATGATAGCCTCAGATTCCAGTTGTTGGCTGAAAGAAGTGGACTCTGATGTGGTCTTCTGCTGTTAGCGTATCCACCTCAGGTTTTGATGATTTTTGCAGCTTGAGATTTCTGCTCACAACAGTTGTGAAGAGTGATTGCGTTTCAATATTGCTAACAAGTCAATCCAATCTGCCCATTGTTCTCTGACCTCTATTTTCAACAAGGTTTTTCCACTCACAAAACTGTCACTCACTCAATGTTACATTTTTACATACTAAAATTCTGCAAAAACTCTAGAGACTGATTTTTGTGAAATTCCCAGCAGTTTATGAAATACTCAAAACCCACCCATCTGGTCCTAATATCCATACCACAGTTAAAGTCACAATGTTTATACATTTTCTTCATTCAGATGTTTCATGTAAACATGAACTGAAGTGCATGTCTCATCTTCAATATCATCTTCATGATTTTGCATTGATCTTTATTTTGTGGGTTTGACTGTGGGAATGTGCAGTACTTTCTAAAAACATGGACAGTGGGGGTATATTTGCATAGCATTCTGCTTTAAGAAAACAAATATATTCAACCAAGATTATTACATCCAATTGGACAAATATATTCACAAAAAAAAAATCAGCATTGTTTTACACAAAACGAGATTCCTTACTTACTAAATTACAAATAAATTGTTCTTTTCTCCCACAGTGAAAGTCACATGCTGGTCAATTTATTGACAGTATGCAACAGCGAAACAGACAGTTGCCTAATAAATTGTGTCTTTAACAAGCCTAAATAGCTGTTAAAATATCCATCATGCAAAGCTGACTGATGTAGGACCAGTTGTTTGCTTGCTGTAGCCTGTCAGCTCAGAATAATATAAATCAGTTAAAGATTTTTCCAAATGAGATTATAAAGAGTTACATTCTGGAAGGACAGGACTTCTAAATACTCAGGCTGTAGGTAGGATATGAATAAACGCTGTTAGATAGATTTTCATTATCTTTTTCATTACATAAAATAAAATGGTTAAGTTATCGCATGCAAAAAAAAAAAACAGTTAATTACATAGTTACAAACATAGTGGTGAGCTTGAGTTAAAGGGTAATTTTTAATATCTCAGCTGGAACTTTTAAAATGAAGACCACACTGCATCTTTAGTAAATGAACACGGCCTTACATTTTGATAGATGAGCTGTTATGTACCTGAATGACACGTGCAGCATGTCTCTGATTGCTAAAGGCTCGTCTCTCGAGCAGAGCTCTGAATCGTCTCTGCAGAGCTACGATCCTTCTCAGCACCTCTTGATGGAGCGAGTTCTGCAGCTTCTGTCTCTGAGCCTCTCGCAAAAACACCTATACAGCAGAGATTGACGGAGAGAAATTAAAACAGAAAAATAAATGTGAGAGACAAATATATATTCATTTTGTTTTTTCTTACTGAAATTTAGAGTATATCGTTTTTAACCTATAACTCAAAACCTGTGATGGGCAGTAGCAGGCATCTTGGTGAGGACTTGTAAAGTAAACAATCATCTAGTTGATTAACAAGTTGCCTTGTCTACAGCATGCTAAACTATTAAGCAAAGTGAATATCAAATCCTGTGTGTTTCAGCCTAACATTCGTGTCAATCCACTAATAAGCACTTTGAAAATATAACTGTGGTAATACCATGGTTTTTCCCACTTGGTAGCCGTTTGGATCGAGGTGAAATCCCTGTAGGAAGTCCCGAATACCAGCCTGGCCAGCACTCAGGCCACTCGGCAACAGCACACGGAAATGATGAACAAAGTCCTAGAAAACACACACACAGAAACAATAAACATGCCTGAACCTTCGGGAGGACTGTGGTCTCACTCAACAATTGTGGCTTTGCATAGGTTTGTATGTAAATGCTGCATAGGCATGTTTATATGCATGGACATTCTTCATGTGCATGAGGATTTGCATTTGGGAACTGCTAGTGATCTCAAACAGTATAATCACAAATAAACTGACTTTGAGTCACGCGTGGCAGCATAATAACTGAAAACAAGCATCGGACACATGGCACAAATGAAATGTAAAATTGTAGAAGAGAGACATCTGGTTACTAAAGCTAATAAATACTTCTTCATACTTCTACTCAATGCACAGATGTTGCATTTAATGACTTCCAGCTTCCTAAAGACATCACTTTTTGTCTCTATTTACTGCGGTCATTCCTTTTATTGTAAGCAGAAAAAGATGGAATTTGTGGGCAAATTGGTATTTAAAATAAAAAACATCAACAGATTGCCCATAAGCATTTTAGGTGTTTAACACCACCTACTTTAGGGTATTATCCTGAGTTATTTCTGTACATGCATATTCCAACAGTAAAAATCTCTGAATGCCCCCTCTAATCTGCCAAAAACTGTACCTATTACTGTCATGCCTCTTTGTGAGGACTGTGTGATACCTGAAATGTGTATTTGATGCTGTATCCCGACTGGCGTATCCTCACTGTCTCCAGCATACCAGTGTAGCGCAGTTGCCTCAATACTAATGCATCATTGAAGCGCAGAGGAAGCTGACAGACAAAAACAGAAGAGGAAGTGAAACAAAGAAACATAGGTATACTTAGTCCTTCCTTTCACTACCAAAATAAAGAGCAGAGATTAGCAGTACCTTTTCTGCATTCGAACGGATACATTTTACAAAATAGGGCTCTGACTGACCCAGGGTCTCCATCAGTTTGTTCAATGAAGCCTGCATTACAAGAAACAGCAAATATTAGTCATTGCTTGTTAACTTTGTTTATACAAGTACATTGGAATATTAACAGAAATGTGACTCCCAGTTTTATACCTGAAACTGTGCACTGATGCTGGGGGGTTTCTTCTTTTTGTGTAGATGGAGGAGTGATTTGGTGATGCGATCGTGAAGTGTCAAGCTGCTCAAGTACTTCAAAGATTTAACATCTAACAGATGCTGAACAAAAAACAAGAATGTTTTATTTTTAACAAGTATATCCCTATGATGACTGTTATTATCTAAATTAGTTGAACAGAACACTTAACAATGTTATGAGCGATTGCTGGCAGTAAGGCTGTACCTTGGGAAGGGAAAGTTTGGCTTTGTAGTTCTTGTTGCGCCTGTACAAAAGAAAGCATCGCTCATTAAAAATACTGAGATGATTTGCTATTGTTCTCATTTAGGTCTCACTAGGACTTACATCAAAATGCCCTGCGCTCTCTCCAGTAACTTGCTACTCATGGCGTTAACGAAAATGCCATCTTCTTCATGAGATGAGCCAGCAGAGGCCAGACGACCGGACCTCGATCTACGACCATTACACCCAGAGAACCCGTCTCTGAGGACCAGAGAGAAAAACAAAGGGTTATCCCTTTATTTTTTGTCCGTGCAAAGTTTTATGCTGCATGGAAGTGCTTAGCAATAAGAAGAGGCTATGTGATAAAACAGAGATTACCTTGTTGTTTTCTCACTGTTAGCGTTAGTGCCTTGTAGGTGTGAGAGAGGGCTACGTGAATTCTTCCATGTGATGCAGGAATCTGTTTCAAGAGATACAGGAAAGCAGGTTAATACTTAACAATAATAGTAATACTGGCTCTCATAGCATTAAAACATTTGCTTGTTCACCAATGAAATACAAATTCTTTTTGCTTATGACCACTTAACATTGTAAATAACATACTAAAGTAATACAATTAAAGTGGACCTGAAATCTGAACACCCTGGTGAGGTCTACTGTCTAAAGGAAACAGTTCCAGACAGTCTATGACCTTTGCATTTCAGGGGTTGAACTGCATTGTGTCCATTACCATATGACATATCAAGTCATTTCCTCAGAGAAATTCCTGCCTAGATCCAGAAACAGATACACTACAGTTCATTCTGACGCTGTTTGGCCGATGGCCTAGGTGGTTCTGTTTATCAGAGACTGTGGATGAGTATTCATCTCATCTGTTCTGGCAGTTATACTTTGCTCAGGACAAATTAAATGCAGATTAATATTAATTAATGCCACTTAGTCAAACTATTAATTAGATGTTACGACAAGCACAGGGATGTATACTGTAGGTTAGATTTTTAACCAAATAATATATGCAATGAGGTTGTTCTCATGGAGTCAGCATTATTGGTGTTAAAAGTAACCTCTGCCCTTTACTGTATGGGCACTTTAGAGAGGGCTGTGAGCAATATAACCTTACTGTATTTCTCATCTTTGCATCTTTGAAGGATCTCAAGGCTTCTCTGGTGCACAGGGTGATGCAGGAAACTGAAGCTGTCCACCTTCTTAATGACTGTACACTTTACTGAGGTGTCAGAGCCTTGTGAGAGAAGAAAAGGACAGAGGAATGGAGAAAAAAACATTAGTAGCTTCATCTCAGCATGCACACAGATAGACTTTGCTTAGCTATGGATTTTCTTTAAACAAGTATGGTTTTTACTAAAACTTTCTACATACAACATATTGTATCAAACATGAATATATAAACAGCATTACAAACCTGTAAAACAAGCAACAATAAAGATAATTATAACACACAAACAGGCAACAGACCAAAGCAATGGAAAATAACATGTTAGAGATGGTGATAGTAGCAGGCACCAGAGATAAACACCAAAGTACTGGTGTTAAAAGCATTTCTAAAAATGCTTTCTTATAACCTGAGATGCTTTTTTTTTCTTCAAGCAATGTTCCAAAATCAGGAAGAGCTGTAACAAATGGCTGTCACCCACAGCTTTTATTCTGCTACAGATTTGATGGAGAATTGAGTGTCTTGATGTGTGAAGTGAGTGGGAAGGTGTAAGGTTGAAGAAAGTCAAAAGGCTAATGGAATATGAGTTATGAGTTGTTGTGGGTAGGTGTGCAAGTATACAACGGTACAGTTACTTGGAGTTTTGGAACGTATTATTAACCAGGATGCAATGACTTAACAGTGATTTTGCCTGTAAGACAAGAACACCTTTTTCACAATGTTACACAATAATTCTCATAATATCACAAAAGGAAAACAAAAATGTTTAGCTTGTTTTATTAGTCTGTCCTTCCCAATCAAACATGTGAAATCAGAATGATCTTAAACTTTCAATATTGATGTTTCAGAATGACAGCTAACCAAACAAATAGTCCGAATCGAGTGTAAAGTTAAACCAGTCTACTAGTATAAAGGATTTGGTATTACAGAGTAGTCACTAACAGCAGTATGGAGATATTTAACTTATTGGTTCATGTTTGGTTGGTTCCATATTTTATTAAATTGTGTGACAGCAATACCCTTAAAGTGTACTTTAACAAGGAAGAAAAACTTATTACAATATTTGACCTTCCTGTGACTTTTGATTTGATTTGCTGGTTATAATGATCATTTCAAATATTGTGCTTACTAATGTAGTAATGGAGGCATAAAAGACAAAGTGTTGTTATCACAATAACATCAAGAAGAAATCATCTCTATCATTTATAAGATATGTATTTAGAGCTGCAATACAAGCAGTTTCAGGAAGACAATTCCTTGTATTGACTGCAAGACTGCAAATTGATCAGTTAGAATTGAAATTTATCAGAAGAGGCAGTGATCACTCAGCCAGGCTAAGGAACAGCAGAAAGAGCGCTATAAGCCAATATAGCAAGGTGGAGATTCACAGCCAGCAGTGCCAAGCCAGACACACATGTTTAACAATTGGAAAGCAAAGTAGGATGTCTACAAGATCAAACAATATTAATCTGCCATAATAATAACAGATAAATGTAATCACACTACACAGCCACACACATAAAAAAATATGAGAAGCAAGGCAACAAAACAGACTACAGGATAAATGGAAAATGAATGGGATTTCAAAAGGAATTTATGTGAGCAGAAGATAAGTGCAGACATACCAGCATCCACACACCACCTGGAATTCAATTGTTGTGATGACAGCTGTGTGTTTTCACACAAAACTTATACGGACTGGTCCTTCATCACCATTCCCACCAACACATCAACCATATTTTATGATTAAAAGGCGGAGTGTGAAGTAATAAGTACATGTTGTGCCATTTCTGAAGGCTTTTCCAACTACTGTAGCTCTTGAGCAATCCTTATCGCTTAACGTACAGTCGGGTCTATAAGTATTTGGAGAAGGACTTAATTTTCTTTTCTTTTTTTTTACACCACCACAAAGGATTTGAAATAAAGCAACTAAGATGTGACTGAATTTGATCTTCCAGCTTTAAATGATGGAAAAAAAAAAACACTTGACTGTATATTTAAATCCATATATTCTTGCCTAGTTAGTGATAATACGTATGCATTTACATATTTACACACTTTAGAACATCCAGTTTTAGCATGTAGAAATAAACTAAAGCATGTGTATTATGAAGAGCATTTGGGAAAATATGTAACTTGGCAGAAATGTCTCGTGACACAGGGGGGTTAAAGCTACAGTTAAACTATTTTTGGCAGTGAGTAACAGGAGCTACATCAGAATGTTACGGCTCAGAAGACGGTAATGTACAATTATGCTACAGGATTTCTTTTATTTAGTGTTCTTTTTATTTCTTTTATTTAGTGTGTGTGTGTGTGTGTCTGTGTGTGTGTGTGTATGTGTGTGTATGTGTGTGCATGGACTCACTGCTCTTCTTCTCTCCATGACTTTTTCCTGCTGCTCTAAAAGCCACCACTGCTCTGAAGTAAGCTCTAAGCACGGACCAGCGGAAGGTGGCCACAGGGTCGATTCCCATCAGGCCACAGATAAAAGCGCTTTTACTGCTTTTCAGCAGAGCCACGATGTCTGGGCGCAAGTGATCAGTGTTCTTCTCCCTGAAATCCTATATAGGAAAAGAAAAGATTAGAAAAGTTATAGCAGAGGTTCCCAAACACCACGGGTTGATCTCATATACTAAATGCTTGTGTATCATCATAACTATATACTATTTGCATAAAAAGGGAGAGATTAAAGTGTGGTTGTGTGGGTTGTCTGGAGACTTAAGACTTTTCCAGCTGAGCTCAACTTCTTCTTCTTCATTCACTAGAGAGAATAGCATTCTGTGCAAACACATATAAACAAATAATAAAAAATGGACCCAAAGCTTTGATAGACCTACACTTACCCATAAAAACTAAAAAGACAAAGCATAATAACCCATTTGGGGTGATGGTGCCTCCATTACCCTCTGTGGCCTACACACTGGTCCATCAAGTTTGTTGTGTGCTCTTGTCCTGTCCACATTGTTAATACGATTGGAATCCTCCAAGTTACAGAACTAACTGAAATTCTTTAAACCTATATGACTATACTTGTTGTCCTCTTTGTATACAAGGAACAAGCACTCTTAAAAACCTGGAGGAAATGTTATAGCTGGTGTCATGAGACAACAGAAGAGTCATTGCCTAGTGTGGTTTAGAAACAGAGGTGTGTTTATGTGGTGTGTGATGCAGACAAACAACAGATTTGGTATAAAAGAAAAAGTGTTCTATGAACAATACAAACATGTGCTTCAAATAAAATTCAGACCCAAGGGCAAACCTAACCAATCAGATTAGAAAGCAAAATTAGGTCAGTGGATGTGGTTTATGCATTCTGTTTCCTTTCAAAAAGCCAAATTATCTTACACACACACACACACACACACACACACACACACACACACACACACAGGCATGCAGACAAACACAGACACTTTCTCTGTCTGTGTCTGAGATACAGACTCTGTAATAAATAAATATAACAACAAAAAAGTACAAATTTCCAGTGATATAAAAATTTCCTGGACACACACCTTGACGCTGTATTTGACCTTCCCTGCATAGTGGCGAATGATGAAGGCTGGCTCCATGACAGCAGGAAACTCAATGTAGCTGTTCCCCTCGTGCTGCCTCTTAAACTTATCCAGCAGAGTCTGGTTAGTTGCCTGGGGGAAGCTGGAGAAAGGTACAGGTCAGACTGATGATGTGGGTTTGTCTCTGTTCCTGCTGTTGTAAGTTATGTGCTAAGCTATAAAAATGATCCATGGATGTGCTAGGAGAGTATCTTTTGTTTTACAGTTGCATCCACATGCTCATGTTAGAAAAGGTGAGAGCAAATGTTATTAGAATATGGCTCAAGGTCAATGCACATTCCCTCCATTACAAGTCAATGTATCCTGAGGGCCTTTTCATGGCCGTGGCCGTGACATCAGGATTTCATAAAATACATACCACCCAATATCAGAGATTCATTTACCTACATTACAGTTCAACTCAGAAACCAACCAAACAAGATTAAATGCTTCATTGTCCTGAAAACACATATTTTTTCCTGGTTAAACATAAGGCTGGGTGGGAATAACAACTTTTTAAGGGGTATCAAAAACACTGATCAGCCATAACATTACAAAGCAAGCCTTTTTTCCCAGGATTGTGTAGGTTCCTCCCCTTGGGCCTTGAGCTCTGGTCCTTCATGGCATGACTCCACAAGAACTCTAGAGGTTGATTATTTTGGGTGCTGTGGGTTGTGGGATGGGGCCTCCATGAATCGGACATGTCTGTCTGGCACATCTCATTGATAATCGATTGGATCGGGATCTGGGGAGTTTGTAAGCCGAGTCGAAGTCCTTGAACTCTTTGCCCCCTGGGCTCCATGCAGGCAGGCTGTGATGCACTGGGTGCCTTTCTATCATGGCCAGCATTGATTTTTTTCAACAAGTTGTGCTGCATTGGCTTTTCTGTGGCATCGGACCAGACAAGCTAGGCTTTGCTTCCCACAAGTATGAATGAGCCTTGTATGCCCATTAACCTGTCAACAGTTTACTATCATATAATTGATAATCTGTGTTAATGTTTTATTGTGTTAATGTTATGGCTGACTGATGTGTTTTTAAATGAGATATAGGATGAAACAATACCATTTATATCAATATAGTCTGATGCTGAGGAACATGGCCCGTTTCATCTGTGAATCCGTGATAGCATTTGCATCCCTCCTCTCTCACACTCTTCACCCAGCCCCGCCCCACACTATAGACAGGGTCGCATCTTCCCTCCATCTGTGTCTTTACAAAGCTCTACGCCCACTCTCTCTCTCCCTCTTTCTCTCTCTCTCTGTGCCTCTGCATAAAGCTGGTGTTCACAACTTGCTTATCCTTGTTGAAATATGCTATTGTGCCAGAGCAAACACAGCAGGCTGTTTAAAAGTGAAAGTGTTACAATGGAAATCTAATTTGTAAAATATTCTTCAGCACATCGTTATCAGCAATGTAAACTGCTGTACTAAGTTTGTAATTTACTTTGTGCTGCAAAACCTTCACAGCCTGAAAAGTCTTCTGACGCGAAAGAAAATGTGTTTTATATGTATTTCTTTCTTTCTATGTCAATAATGGGAGTGCCACTCCTACCTCAGTAAAAAAAAAAAATTATTAACTACTTTGTCAGAGCAAGCAGACCTGTTACTATTTTCAGAGATCCGTCTATTTGTTTTGTTTAATATAGGATTTTTTGGGGGGGGTTTTACTTGGTCTGTTGTGCCTGGGACCTCTCACATGTGACACCCCTAGTTAATCATAGCTAGCTATATGGATGGATTACATACAAGCTGAATAATTTCCACCATTGCATAGCTATCATTTAGGACATTTTATAATGAAATAATTCCATAAAGTACACAGCCTGAACTGTAACACAGCATCAAAATTCAGCTTTTACAACTGAGACTCACTTGCACTCCTCGTCCAGTAGGTGGAGCAGTGCTGTGGGTTTCTTGCTTATGAGGTTAATGCAGCTCGTGTTGTCGATGTAGTCAATCATATGCCAGCTGATTCCCTCTGTACGGTACTCCTCCTGCAAACATAAATACAGTAGAGTTACTAGACAGATGGATAAACAGGTCTCTTTTGGTTATCTACACCCAAGGAATACATTACATGTCGCATTGACTGACTGACAGCTTTTGGTCTTTCTTTGGAAAAAAAATAAAAATTTTTTTTTTTCCACAATTCAGAATAACAATGATGAAAATTCCAATACCTCTACATGTCCACTTAAAATAGGGTGCATGAATGCAAGATCACTTCTGAGTTATGAAAACATAACCATACAATCTGGTATCTAAATGAGGAAGAAACTTGATGAAGGCTCTATTAGCACTAGCAAAAGGTCTTTCTGTGCTCCCCGGATGACTCTTCTTCTCCTCTTCTTTGTCGTTCAGCTGTTCCCTTTCCGAATCATCTGCCTTCATGTAACCCTCTCTAATCTGGCCTCTCTGACTTTATCTCCAAAACATCTACCATGGGTTGTTCCTCTGATGGACTCATTCTTGATCCTATCTATCCTTGTTACTCCCAAAGAGAACCTCAACATCTTCATCTCTGCTACCGCTAACTCAGCCTCCTGTCATTTCTTAAGTGTCACTGTCCCTAAGCCGTAGAGCATCTGCTCCCCAGATGATAGACTGTAAAAAAGGCGGTGTGTAGCATTTCTGATTTGTGTCCATCTACTGCTAATGCTCTGCAGTGCCACATAAAAAATGGCAAATTAAAGAGTAATTAGCAGTGGGAGAGCAAACACTGGACTGAGGCCTTGCAGTCTGCTGCAGGGAGGTTTGTCTATTTGTCTTGGCGACTGTTCAAAGGGTACACACAGGCTTAAGATAAGAACGTGTGTGTATATGTGTGTGGGTTCAACAGCATGATGTTCACTCTTCCCCAGCGCTGTTTCACACGCTACCCACTGGCATAATTAAATACCATGCTAAGCTTCTCAACACACACATACCTACACACACACACATCAGGTATTCAGCTTTATAACAGATAACAGATAAAGAACGCTGTTATCTGGGAAACATATGCAAAGACGCACATCAATGGTGAACTCGGTGGATAACACCACCTGATGAGGTAACACAACCACAACATTCAGTTCAGGCTCACGGTAGGATTTTTGCAGCTTCTTTTGTCATATGAAGATCAGTTAGTCTGGGACTCAAGTTTCCTTTTAGATTTACAACCTTTACATCTCCTTTTAACTGAATATCAGAGGAAACAGAAGATACTAAAAGATGAGCTCAAAGAGATCATATAAAAGAAGTGCACAGTCCTTCACATTTTATTCATGCTTCATCTTTTTGAGGCTTTAAAATTATTTAATTGTAATCAACAGGAAAGCTAGCAAGCTTATCAGACCTTTGTGACCAATTGCTTCTTCCTTCCTAAAAACATTCCCAAAAATAACACTGTAGTATTTAGAGGCAAAAACGTGTGTCCAAGAAATCATGTCCAAATCAAATGCTGAATTCTTAGGTACCTTCATTTAGGAACTTGTATCCTTCTCTTGTCTCTAAGCTGAAGGTCCCGTTGTCATTGAGATTTTATTTCTGACATGAAATACAGTAGTTTCAGCAGTCTAAAAATTTTTTGCCCAACTATATAAAGCTGTCTTCTAAGGTACAGACTTACAAGTCAGCACTGACAAAAGAGCATCTGCCTTCTGCTTCAGACCTAATAACACTTTAATTAGGAACTAAATGCAAACCTAAAAAATATTACACTTTACACATGATAAGATTCAAATCACAAAACTGTCTACTATGCAGCTGTTTCAATTTACAAGCCAAGAACTGAATCAAATTTGAACAAATAGTTTGCGCATGTGCGTGAGGGAGTGTGTGCGCGTGAGAGAGCATGAGACAGAAAAGAGTGCATGCATGCTAGAGAGAGCATGAATTTCTTCCAGGGCTTGAAGTCAACAGACATCCATCAAAATGTGTTTCATGGTCATTTTCATTGCCAGTAGACACGGTGGGGGATTTTCAGATTAAACCTTTGATTACCTTATATACCTACATGTATTTTAACATCTCAAGAAAAGCTCCACAATTAATCAAATAAAAATCAGAATTACAATTATTTAGTCGCAAAAGTCTGCGGAAGAGAGATGATAAATAAATATTGGTAAAAATCCTCTTAATGAGATCAGTTGTGCCATTAACCTGTATAAATCAGTTTCAAACACACTCTCAATATGTGTCAAAATACTGTAATCGCAATGTAAATTTTTTTTTTTTGTCGTGCAGCCCTAATCGGAAGGTGGTAGAATAAAATCTGTCAAAAGAACGATAGGATGCTGTTATGTTGGCAAAGGAAATTTAGATGTGGTACATATTATCCGATAATGGTTTTACTTCAATTTAAAATTCACGATCATTTATCAGCTGATTGTGTCTGATATTTCAGTGTGACATTGAGCTAATTAGTTGGGCCACAAAGTCATCTTTTTTTTTTTTTTTTTTTTTACAAAAGAGAACTAAGATGCCTCTTTCCCTCCAATAGTCTAGCGGTTCAAAGTGGTCATTCCACCCAGTCACCATTTATCTAAGGTTACAATCCCTACTATCATTAAATAGCCTCAATGCTCTGTGAGCTACTATAGACAACAAAAGACTATGGGGATAAACCCTAACAAAACATCTGGAATGGAAGCCCTTGCAACCTGGTACCAAATGTACTGGTTCTTTCTTTTGGAGAAAGCCAGCAAGACCGACATTCTGAAGGATTCTGAAGAATAGGCAACTATGTTTCTGTTTAGCATTTGCATAAACACCAAATAAAGAGGACACACCAGCCTCACTGCACTACGGAAAACACAACACAGAGAATACCAGATACAGTTTATAAGTAAATGCTATAGTGGTGTTAAGCTTGGGCCAGTGGCGCTTGAAGTTCTGGGTTGCTGATCCGATGGGCAAGGGTTTGGGCCCTGCCACCACAAGATTGCCACTGTTGGGGAATGCAGAGCATCCCCGGTGACAATCGAAGCGAAAAGGAATGGGTGAGTTGTGGCAGGATGCTAAGACCTGTGCCAATACCTAGCAAGATCGAATGATCCAATGTGGTGACCCAGAGAAAGAGAAAACACACAAGGAAAAAATAGTGCTGTAGCGCTTAAGAGGTTTTTAATGGTGGGTCAGTAATTAAACCATATTGGAAAGGTACCACCTTCTTAAACCGGGCAGCCCATCACTAGTGAATGGGTGAATGAGACCAAATGTTTCCTTGTCCAATAACTCCCTATTACTTCCACTATCTTTGTAAAAGGAGGCCAATGATTGATTTAATTACTGAATTGATTATTTGAATACAAAGAAAAACAGTCAAGGTTAATTCAATTTGGTGCTTCTTTGAAGTAAATCAGTATAAGCATGATGAATGGTTTGTAAATGATAAACTGGGGAAAACCTCTGGTGATTAACATCTTTCTTTTTCTGTAGGTATATCGATGATGGTAGCAGAAGAAACTGAGTAATGACACAACACAATGACAACACGAAGACATTTGTCACCGGGGACAAAAAACAGTGCATCACCGACTGATCATAACAGTCCTGGGAAAGTGTGTTATCTTTGACTGTTGAACTACACACACACACTGAAGCTAATAGGACAATGAAGGCTTTAAACCTCAGAGGCTTGCTTTAATAGAGCTTTGTGTGTGGTATAGAGGGTCAGGAAGATAAAGTCATAACAGCAGCACAAAAAAAGGTGTCTGTTCTGATTAAAACCTTTTCACAACAATCTCCACATACTTCATTTAGTCATAATTAAGGTAATGCTGAACATAAAGTGGAAGTGCAGAGAAAGGTCTACTAAAAAAAAAAAAAAAAGTTAAATAATTTGAAAATCCTTAGTGACTCCAAAATTGCATTAAGGGTGTGCCTTCTTTGGAAAGCGTTGAATTCTAAATGTTCTGAAAATAACAAAACGTACTAGGTGCAGTTGTATAGTTAATGTGTTCTCATAGAAAAAGAAAGAAATTTCACAGATGAAAAAAAAGTTGCAACTGCCAAAATTAAAGCATACGCTTTGCACACTGAGAGGAGCATGAGGGTCAAGACACTGTACTGGCTTTATATAAAGGTTTACAAATCCTAAAGCTGTAATAAGGCTTGAGTTTGTGAACAGAAACAATTATTTTACAGAGTTTTAGAAAGTCCACAAAGCTTCTCTGCAAACATGGATTAAAGTAAATAAAACCTTACTGAGTTTCCCCTCACAGTGAACTACACGCTACCTTAAGTTGGTTTAACATTGTGTGCTCTATTAAAATTATTACTGGCCTGCCTGTACTAAATAATCCTAATAAACCCTTGCTCATATTCTGTAACAGACTGAAATGAACAATATGATGAGGTCAGGAGGAATCCTTGTCTCCACCTGAGCTTAGTGAGAAGTGCAAGAAAGACAAGGAGATGAGGAGTTACATACCTGTTCCAGTTTGAAGATGTGCTGGTTGAAATAGTGTTGCAGTCTCTCGTTGGCATAGTTGATGCAGAACTGCTCAAAGCTGTTGTTCTCATAGTCCTCAAAGCCAAAGATATCCAACACCCCAATAGACAAAATCTAAAAGAGAACAGATGTGTAAGGATTCTACTGGGCTACAGCTGTGATGAAACAAATAAGAAAATTTCATAAGGAAAACACATAAATTATAAAACAATGGTCCTCAATCAATTAAATATATACAAAAAGATTTTATGTTTTAATATGAATATATAATTCATGAATATATATGAATATATAGTTGATATAAATAGATAGATATGCCCAATTTTGCATTTTATTCATACCCATATATTTCTGGGACTCACATATGATTTCTTATTTTCGCTCTTCTATTCGGGAAAAAATGTGGTAAAAAGAACAAAAAGTTAAGAGAAAATTTAAGAGAAATTTAAAAAAACGTTGCTGGCAGGCTTCACAGATAGCATGAATTTGCATAGAATTATTATTATTTATTAATGTTTTTTTTTTCTTCAGTAGATACAACTTACTGTAGGACTTCAACCATTCATCCATCTAGGAACCTCTGTGATCCAACTAGAGGCCGTGGAGGCCAATGGTGACCCTTGTATTTAGTAACCTGGGACTTGGTATAATTCAATACATGCATTTACTTAAAATATTAGTTTTCGATCATCAATATATTTGTAATGTAAAATGTTGCGGTAAAATATGACTTTTTCCCCAGGAATTAGCTATACTAAAATGGTTAAAGAAAGAGTAATTCTCCTATCTCATTCTTTAGGTATAAAATGTGTAGCTGTGTTATTTAAAACAATTGTTACTCATTATTATGAACAATTCCCTTACTTATAATATAGTTGCATTTATTAAGTATTAGAAATGTATTATTAAGTTAAGAAACCAAATATATGACTATTACACCTTTTTTCAGATATTTTATTAATTGTAACATTATGAAGTTTAAGGAAAGATTTTCCTTCTTTGTAGAAATAAATGCTTGCATCACTATTTTAGATGTTCAGAAAAATATTTAAAATAAAATGATATTATTTCTATCATCTTAAAATCAAATAAATTTGATGATATACACAGGATATTTTAAGTTGATTTTACAGTATTGTCCTTGTGAGGGCCATCTACTGTCATGAATATAATACACCTGTTAAATCCAATGATGCCATGGAAATCTAACACACATATATATATTTTATATAAACAGTGATGGGATTGATCAATAAAGCACAAATCAATCCAGTGAGCAGGGAAATTCAGATTCCTCATTGGAGGTCTCTAATTTTTCCTTTTTACTTGGTTATTATTTTAAATGGGGTTATACAGTATATGCTATTGCTATACAGCATATTTAGGGTATGAAGCAGTGGACATGAACGAAAAAGTGCTACCTTGGCAGAATCCTCTAGGTCTTTGTTGTTGAGAAGCGCGTGGTTGGTACGGAAGACTATCCAGTCAAAGAGAGCGCCATAAAGAGATTTAGCCATGGAGTCTCTCACTGTGCCAGCCTAAAGAAGCATGTGCGCACACACACACACACACACACACACACAGACACACAACACACACACACACACACACACACACACACACACAGAGTCAGACAGATAGATAGACACAAATATTTAATGTACAATAAGTATGGATTCACTGTTGGTATATATTTTTTTCCACTAGGTGTGACAACAGGAAACTCCAAAAGGCGTGAAAAGCCACGTGAAATCTCCCCACATTTCGAGTAAAGGTTGGCTGTGATCTAATTCACACCTTAGCTGTGCAAATGGAGAGAAAATGCATGAAGGACAGTTTATGCGAATGAAAAGATCACTTTGCAATAGCCTGCAAAGCCGCCCACCATGCAGCAGTCACAGAAACATCAGTATACTACACTTATTAATTAGCCGGTACTTTCCGGTTTCACTTCAATTTCACTGGTCTTGTAGTAGTCACAGAGTTCAAATTTACACCCATTTCATTTCTGACAAATTCTCCCTATTGTACAATATATGTCACTGATATTCAAATAGAGGTAAAGCATTGGGACACTGTTTTAATGATAGTATGCCTAAGTACAGCATAGAGCGATTTCCTCTCTCGCATTGTTACAGTTCCAGATTCCTGAAACGCGATGAGTTTAATGCCAAAATCTTTAAGTGTATCCAGACTCACAAATCAACTTCTGAACAACTGACAGAACCATAAAACATAGCCAAGCAAACCAAGCAAGCCACATATATTGCATCAACATTTTAAGTAACGCACCCTTCCCTTCTCACAGAAGATGAAAGGAGTAAAATGTACAGTAAGTACGCTAAAATGAGAACTTGGCTGATTGAGGTAAAAGCGAGAGAAGTATTAAAATAGTACAGAAAGCCAAACCTACTGAACAATGGGATCACAAAACGACAGCAGAGATTATCCAGACTTATTGAGGTTTGTAACACTAATATATTGTGTCATTTCTGTTGTGATGTGTTGTATTGAGAGTACTGTATATTTCAGCACATGTATGCATCTTAAAATTCATCTGTTTAATGAAAGGAAATAAAAAAAAACATCTTTGCAGCTGTGTTAAATCATAGGTAAAAATCATGCCTTCCAACCTTCCTGTGTTATAGATTACTGTTATTTTTAGCTGAACTTTGGATGCAAGCTTCTCCACATCCACCCACCGACATTACATAAAACGCCCCCTTTATGAATCATTACTTTTATACTGAGCATTCCTAAAAACACTTCAATCAAAAGAAGAATAGCACTTCACATAAAAAAAAAAAAAAAATATATATATATATATATATATATAATGTACCAGAACAACTCAAACTTACTATATATCACTAATTAAATAAAATAATCTTAAATCCTTAATACAACATTGTAACAAGCAAGAACAACCAAGATGTAGGTACATAATAGTTCTATAAACACATGTGATAAAGAGACCAATAGTGGATTAGAGCTGTAAGGATCCTGACTAATAACTGACAAACAGCCTTTATGGACCACAGGCAGTATTAAATCAGCCAAGGTAATACTGTACTCTGAGCTCACACAAACACATCCTTAAACCTGAGCAGCATCATTTCAGACTGACATTTAAAGTCATTGGGTTGCAATTTCCTATATACAAATGGATAACAAATTAAAGGAAAAAACTACATGTCATAAAGTAATCATGAGCCACCAAAAAATCTTTCATGGGCCTCTGGATTCCGCATCTACTCTCTGGAATTGTACTGTACAGAACTGACTTTTAAAATACTGAATATTCCCTCAGTTAGGACAATAGCAAACTATTCAGTGACCTCTCTTCGTCACCATGCTGGAAGACATCACACTAATCAGGATAAAGTTGATCAATGTGAAGTCTACCCAAAAGAACCTACACCCCACCAGCAAAATCCCCCACTGGGGGCCACCTCACTGTATGGATCAACCACACTGTAACACACTCTATCACTCTGTAAGCTGAACACACACTCAGATGACTCATCTGACTGGATCAGTTTTTTTTTTCCACATCTCTGTAGACCAGTGCTTATGATTTTCTCAAATGTGCATTTATCTTAGTAATGAGAGGTTTTTGCAGTGTGACCCTACTAACATCCTTCCATATGGAGTTTCTCACCGACTTCTGTTCCCGGTGTGCATTAACATGCAAGCTAGTGCTCTTCTGGTTTTCCTTACTAAAAAAACAATATCACCATCACTCAATGTGCTCACAATATTCATCTCTTTAGGTTTACAGATATCTTCCCATAAATATAAACTCAGATGCCCTGCATAGTCTGTCCCTAGCTACTACCTATCTAGCTTTCTTTGAGACATGCTCACTTGCAAACACTCATTTTCTGACACGTTCCTCTCAGCTCTATAGCACAGTAGATACGCCTTTTACTGTGGAACACTCTTCCTCTGCTTCTCTGTACATCCCCCCTTCCCTATTTTAACACAATCTTTTCCACCCACTTTATTATGCAGTACTCGTTTTTTTTTTTATCATCACAAACTAACTGGGAGAATTACAAATAAAATTTTAAGCATAAAATTTGGATAAAAACTTTTACAAAATGCTTGTATTTTCCTTTATTTTAATTCTAAAATCATTTACACATTAAGTAAACATTTGATCAAGCTCAATTAATTCCTTTGTAAAAATGTAACAACTGTTTTGCCTAACGTTTCAAAGCAAGCGTTTATCATGATGCAGACTGTGTATGGACAACACCTTTGCAATTATTTCTGATGCATTTCAACAGGACAACTCCACTCGATCAGAAGTCAAAAGCTATGTTGATCCATCATTGTATAAATATGTGGCTTTTGGGATATGAGAGATGTTAGAGGTTTCAGCATGAGTTCATACTAGCCCTTTAATCTTTTGTGCATGTATTTTCATTTAAAATTTAAAGCATATCAAATGTATAAATCTAAAATACTAATACGTTCACTGGACACTTTAGTAAGAAGACCACAACTATTATAGCTTTTAGGTCTTGGCTGACAGGAGTAGAACTCGACATGGTCCTCTACTGTTCTATTGCCACAATTTTAGTCAAATTTTAGATAAAGTAATTATCTAAGTTACTATAGCCTTCCTGTCAGCTTCAACCTGTCTGGTTTTCTCCATTTCTGCCTGTCATTAGATTTTTTTGCACAATTTTAAGTAAACTCTATACTTTTGTATGTGAAAATCACAGGAGTTGTGGAAACACTTAAATCAACCTAACTGGCACCAAAATTCATGCTATATGTCAAAATCACTGAGATCACATTTTCCCCCGTTCTGATATTTGATGTGAACATAACCTGAAGCTTTTGGCCGTTATCTGCATGATTTTATTGACAGCATTGCTGTCACATGATTGGCTGATTAGATACTGTAACTGCAAAATTAGTAGGGGCACACATGTTCTTAATAAAATGCTTGATGAATATATGTACTGTACTGGGTTGTTTATACAAACATTTTGCAATGAATCAAATAAAAATTAAAGTCATACCTCAGCCAGTTTATAAGGAACAATAAGTCGCTCTCCCACGGTCACAGTCTTTCTCGTGGTCAGAGCCTCAAAGAGCATCTCTTCCTTTACCTGACCACAAAAAGAATGAGGGAAAAAAAAAATGAAATGTTAAACTACAGAAAGCTATGCAACCTGGGCATCCATGCAGATACGTCAAATCTAAACTACATCATGTGGAAATCCAGTAATGTAAAGGCAGCCTTTCTGAAAAATGAATGATGTGACTATGGACAAAGTAATGCCAAGTTGTTATTTGACCTAAAAAGCACCCAACATTCAGGAATGTTCATAAAAAGGCTTTGAAAAATATGTGTGGCTTGGTAACAGTGATATCAAAAGCAAAAACTCTCAGAAAGATGAGTGCAACATATTGTTGAGGCTCCAGTAATAAGGCTTTTAACCAAAAGGGTACAGAAATTCTGTCCATAAATACAGCTTTGGTTTAAACTGCCTAGACTGTATGAACTTGCCAAAATGCATTAAGTTACTAGCATGTGGGAATCTAAAAATGATGCTGCTTCATAAATGTCTCAAAATAATATTAATACTGTGCCTGGTCAATTAGGTTAAATAAATTCATACCTTACAGTGCCAAGCCATTGTAAAATCTAAATAAAACTATTCAGTGAATTTAATGGTCCTTACCAAGAGCCCAGCTTCTACATGCTGAGATCACTTCATGACTCCAAAACAAAAAACCAAATGCATCTTAAAATTATATGTTTGAATTAAAGATAAGTTATAGCTTTATTCAACTTTCTCCTAAAGCTGAAAGTTAAATCGACTAAACTAAGATGATCAGATAAAATGGACTTGCTGTGGAAATGAGGGGCGTTGGTTAGGGAAAATGTATCAAACTTTCTGTGATCTTTATCAGATATTTTGCACAGCATGACTGCTGCAGCGAGTGGCGATGTAGTTAGTAATCCCCTCATACTGTATCTGGGAAGACTTGCAGCTTTATTTTAAACCCTAAACAAATCTGTTATATTGCACATCTTACCTCTAGCAGTTCAGAGATGGTGGGGAGCACTTCAGGATTACAGATATCAATGCAGTCGTCTCTGTAAGTCTTCTTCTTGTAGCGTATGTTCCCCAGAAGAAGGATGGCGGACAGAAGGGAGAAGATTCTGTCAGAAATAAAATGTACAACATTTAATATTTAATTAAAGATAAGGATTTAAAGATGATGATTTAGATAAACATACAGTACACATGGAGGTGAAATAAGTATTCTGAGGTATGTCCAGTGCATATGATAACAGATGAAGGAAGGTAAGAGAGAAACCATGAGTCACTTCTAAAGAGCCGCAGAATGACCTTAAAACAACAGTTAACATATAAGCAATTAACTGCACTGCATTAGTTTTTGCATCTACACCTGAAAAAACTGCCAACAACAGCAATTACGGAAACAGCAACAACAACGACAAATTACTAATAAAGGTAATTTGTGATGTCAATACTTTTTGCCCCTTGCATGGCGTTATGCTTATTAAAACGTACAAGTTCATAAATAGTTGAAAAAATATGTGGACAAATTTAAAATAGATACATGCACAGAAAGTTTCTACTTTTTACTCCTCACTGTAGTTCACATTTGAACATCTGTGTGAGCCTTGTTTGCACATTAATGGTATGTGAAGTTAAACATAATGTTCTCTTCATGCTGATGAAGTGGTATGATGCATTTCATACTGTTTACGGGTGGCTGGCAAGAATCCCACCATCTCCATGGCTAGCTGTAGTCTCTCAAAGTCATGCTTCAGATCCTCTCCTTCCACAGTGAAACAGTCCTAAAAAGGTCAAAGTTTTTATATCAGAAGAGCTTTCAAAAATTACCTTTTAATTTGCATGATTATCCACTCGTGCTGCAGCCAGTTGCAACATGCTAAGCTATCAAAATGCTAGCATGACAAAGTTACTAAACTGCTGCAACAGAAGCAAATGAAATCTTAATCTCACTGAATCAAATAATGAAATATGGTCATAAATACCAAGCTAATCTCAAGTTCTTCACCATTATTGCTAACAATAGCATTATTGGGACAAAATAGAATTATAGAGACAAAATAGAATGGCAAATACCCAATTTAGCCCACAATTCCTTTTGGCACCATCTACTGTAACTGATTCTACATTTTTCAGTTTTACAATGTAAGCATGTTTATGCATACATGTGGTGGATGAAATCTTGACTTACAGTATATATTCATGTTTTTCTCAGACTGCTTGTTTTATTGCTCGTCCAGCTTATCATTACTACATACCAGAGCTTCTGTTAAACCTTTAGCTCTATAAATGAGGTCCAGGAACCTCTTTACACCTCATCAAAACCCACTCATTTTTTCCCCTCCAAGGCCCAACCATGTGCCACAAAGGAAAAAGCCAGCCTCTTTTTTTTTGTTTTGTTTATATGCTCTCATTCCAATTAAAATGCTGACTTGATGCTTTAAATCAGCCAACTGACAATATTTGATACACTGAAACACACTGGAAAAACAAAGTCTATGTGGCTGGCAGAACGATCTGGAGCTACAAGCCAAACACCAGAAGCTTAGAATCAGTGTACCTAAAAAGAAAGCAGACCAAGTTTGGTGTCTTGTGCTCTTTTTACTTCTCAGAAATGTAAAAGCTCTATTAAGAAGCTGCCAAAGAACCTAATCTCATATCTTATGAGGTGAGGCTTACACCACTATATGTAAATATACATACTGTAGACTTGTACACATATTAGTTAAATTTTACATTGGAAAAATGAAGAGTGATGTTAAATTAGCAGTCAAAAATTGTACATAAGCAACATACTGTAGAAGCTGGGTATTACAACAATATTTTGCACAATTGTTGCAAAGCTAACGAAAAAGATAACTAAAGCAGCGGTACACAAATAAATATGTGCTGATGTGCAGAAAGACCCAACAGAGGAGAGCACAGAGTGACACAGGCAATAAAGCACAGCCAGTGCATGCCATGGCACATACGGTTGCACACACATTAAAAGAGAAAAAAAAAGAAAGAAAGCGAGGTACTATTATGGAAGCATTGTTCAGACCCAGCACAAACAGGTTATGCACAAATTCAGACAATACTGACCAGCTCGCTCTCATAGTAATTTTCCCAGTGTAGTCTTTGCACTTTCTTTGTCATCTGAAAGTAAGTTACAAGGAGTTAGGAAGTACAGATAACCACTCCCTCTCTCAGTTACACACAGACTCACATATACTGTACATGAGGTGCTGATAAGACAAAAGATTTAATATAAAAATAAAAATACAATAGGTGAAGTTTACAGACACTACACTGAAG
Source organism: Clarias macrocephalus (assembly GCA_011419295.1). NCBI lineage: Eukaryota > Metazoa > Chordata > Actinopteri > Siluriformes > Clariidae > Clarias > Clarias macrocephalus. Next base: position 100,057 of record JAAGKR010001746.1, read on the forward strand.
TCCCTTACAAACTATAATACCAAATAATGAACAAGGATTCAACATTTTTAATAGCCTTTTTTTGTGCTCATGCCAGTTTTCAGTTCTACACTTACAGTAATAAACAAATGCTGTAACATCTAAAAATAACCAATCTTTGGCTACGCTATCTGAGAAAGTGCATCAGTGCTTCAGTGAGCACTGAGAACAGCTTGGTACGGAGAGAGCACGTAGCGGTCTATCATGACAGGAAAAGCACAAAGCCCCCGCCCCATCTCACGCTGGTTCTGCCCCATGCTTCTAATCATGACTGTCACCATGGCAACAGAGGCACCCAGCAACATGGAGCATCGTCATGTTCTTTGTGTGAGAAGGATCACAGGGCACGAATGGTAGTGGCAAACATCTGGGAGAAAAATGACTATATGCTTCTTTCGCAAAAAAAGGGTTTAAATGACCGAATAAAGTGATAATGTGTAGTACTTGACAAGCTACACTCAATGCTGCGTGAAAAGTGTGTGTTATACTTTGTGGAGATATGTGAATGTAAGTTGTTTTTTAATCAGATATGTTTTCAAAGCTCTACAGAAAAGAAAAAAGACAAACTAAGCCTCACCTGGTTGAGGTAATGATACTCGTCTGGTTTCAGCAGGTGGAAGGCTTTTCTCTCCTCATCACTTGCTCC
>JAAGKR010001746.1:100740-114308 GCA_011419295.1 Clarias macrocephalus
CTGTTCCCTGATAAAGCGGGAACGAGATGCTGCGTTCCGATGCCGCACTGCTGGCGTGCCTGGACGTCCTTCAGACAAAATTGACCTGAGGATGTTTCCGGTTCACTCCTATTTATAACCTGCAGGTGCACCTTATTCGGTGACGTCATGCCTGGCACAGGTTATAAGCCGAAGGTATTCGGCGGGTTTGACATGCACAGGCTTCACAACCGGGCAACAAAGAGATGTTCCCATAGCGTTTTCACGCAGCATCTCGTTCCCGCTTTATCAGGGAACAGGGTTACAGCCAAGTAACCCGAGACGTACTTGACGTAGTAAGAAAGCATGGTCTGTGTGTGTTATACTTTGTGGAGATATGTGAATGTAAGTTGTTTTTTAATCAGATATGTTTTCAAAGCTCTACGGAAAAGAAAAAAGACAAACTAAGCCTCACCTGGTTGAGGTAATGATACTCGTCTGGTTTCAGCAGGTGGAAGGCTTTTCTCTCCTCATCACTTGCTCCAGCCAAAAGGTAATAAAACACATGGTAGTTCCTGTTGACAGAGATAAAAAAAATTATATACAAAAATCCAGCACATTAAAAAATACACTGAACTTCACTGGAGCAAGACTGAGATCCTTCACATGAAAGCTTGCCCTATATTAACATGGAGTTTGCATGTTCTTGCCGTGCTTGGTGGGTTTCCTCCGGGTACTTCGGTTTCCTCCCACAGTCCAAAGACATGTAGGTTAGGCTAACTGGCATTCCCAAATTGCCCGTAGTGTGTGAATGAGTGAGTGTATGTGTGTGTGTCTGTGCCCTGCGATGGATTGGCACCCTGTCCAGGGTGTACCCTGCCATGTGCCCGAAGTCTCCTGGGATAGGCTTCAGGCCCCCGTGACCCTGAATACAGGATTAAGTGGTATAGATGATGAGTAAGTGAGTGATACACTATATGGTCAAAAGTATGTGAACACCTGACCATTACACTTCACCAGTCCAAAGTTTTGATTTATTTTTCTACAATATTAGAGATTTCCAAACTATAGATTAAAACATGGATAAGAAAAAAACGAGAACAACAACAGTCAGCTGCTGTCAACTTATATCTGCTGCAAGAAAAGTTCATTTAGAGTTACCAGCCTCAAAAATCACCAGTTAACAGCACCTCAGATTAGAGCCATTATGAAGCCTTTACAAAGCATAAGTATCAGATATTGTTTTTTGAAAACTGTTTTTTTTTTTCTGTTCAAAAAAGATTACTGCATATTTTGGATGCCTTCAGCTTTGTTTTACAATGTACACTATAAAGAAATAAAAATCAGGACAGAACATGCAATTCCCTACTTTGAGTTAACCTCCACTCAAATGTGAAGGCTTTCCCATAATGACTGTGGCCATGATTTGTGTTCATGCAGACACAAAAGCATTAGTGAGAACAGGCACTGATGTCAGGTGAAGAGGTCTGGGGTGCAATCAGTGTTCCAGTTCATCCCAAAGATGTGGTAGAGATTAAGTTTCTGTTGAGACTCATCTTCTTCCGCTCCAACCCTGGCACATCCTGAGACATGTCTTCATGGTGCTTACATTGTGCATAAGGGCATTGTTATGCTTAAGCAAGATTGAGACTCTTTGTCCGACTAAAGATCAGATATTTCATTAACAAGTTAGCATAGGTCTCAGAGCTCCCCTGTGTGCATTAATGCTCCAGCTTAAGCTGGGAATGTTTTTTTTTCCTCCAATTTTTTTTTGGCTTTGTCCACACACACACACACACACACACACACACACACACACACACACACACACACACACACACACTTCTGAATGTCTAAAACTGATTAAAAAGTGAATTTTGCATAATAGGTGCCCTATAATGTTACAGCATATAAATAAATTCTAGATCAATGTGTAGCATTGTATAGAATATTACATGGTCATACACAAATGTTTGCCAATGTTGCGCACATATTTAATCATTAACAACGCCCAGGTCAGAACCTATGGTATCTGCAAATCTGGTATAATGCAAATTTAAAAATCTATAAAGCCACAAAGTATTTGAAAGTCATGAACTGTTACATATTTGCATATCTCCACATTAAAGTCTGTAAAACTATAATCATCTATAAAAACCTGGCCACCTGCAGTACATGCATAGTTAAACTCCAACAAACAGACACTGGCACTGATATAAACAGGACTGACAATCTGGCTCTCAGATCACAAGACTTCTTTTCTGGGAACAAGAAGCAACTGAACAGCTTTTTAATAGATGCCAGGTCTTTGGAGTTCAATTGGGTCCAGTTGGGTTCGTGGATGATATTAACTTTTCTCCCACAGAACAAGGAGCACGGCAGTACATGTGAGACCGAGGGCTCGCATGACTGAGGACTGATGACAGCGCAATGATTATTAAAACCTGCAGTTTTGGTAACAGGCAAGAAGAATACAGGACATGGAATAGGTAAGAAAAAATAAGCACAAGGATGTAACTGAAAAAAAAACATATGATAAAGTTAGAACAGATGCAAATACAGATAAACACAGGAGGTGCACTATTGTTTTTTTTCCTCACTGATTCATCTACTAGTTAACTGTGGACTCCAGATCTCTCCGGACCCAGGTTGTGTTTGCTTTATGTACTTCCTTTGCGTGATGCTTTCAGTTTAACATTTCCTTTTTTAAAACAGCCCCTTCACTTCCCAGCAGACCGCACGCTGTGCACAGCATATCACTACTTGGCACTCAAATTTTTACTGAATTAATTTTAAATATAATAACTTTTATGTTTATTCTACATCATTATTAAAAGAAAATCACATGGCCTCAACCCTAATTAGGTTATTCTTATATGCTGTTGTAATTAAAAACAACTCATTTTAAAACAGATGATATGAATCAGATACCCAGTATCGTTATATAGTGGTATCAGACTAAAATCAGGAAAAAGTAGATTGGATATCAGAGAAAACATATCAGATGCTGTAACATCCGGCAAAGCTTGGAACTGGATTTGTAAATGTCCTATTTTTTGGAACTATTTAAATATTAGTTCCAATACCAAACACTTGACGATTTTTTTCTTTTGTTAGGAATCACAATCATTATATATACAGTACTGACCAAAAGTTTGGACACACTTTCTCATTCAAAGAGTTTTCTTTATTGTGTTCTTTATTGTGTTCTTTAGCCCAAACAAGTCTCTTCTGCTTGTTGCCTGTCCTTATCAGTGGTTCCCTAGCAGATATTCTACCATGAAGGCCTGATTCACACAGTCTCCTCTTAACAGTTGTTCTAGAGACGTGTCTGCTGCTAGAACTCTGTGTGCCATTGACCTGCTCTCTGATCTGAGCTGCTGTTAACCTGCGATTTCTGAGGCTGGTGACTCGGATGAACTTATCCTCCGCAGCAGAGGTGACTCTTGGTCTTCCTTTCCTGGGGCGGTCCGCATGTGAGCCCGTTTCTTTGTAGCGCTTGATGGTTTTTGTGACTGCACTTGGGGACATTTTCAAAGTTTCGAACTGACTGACCTTCATTTCTTATACAGTATATATACAGTATATATATATATTTTTTTTTCATTATATATATATATATATATATATATATTTTTTTTTTTTAACAATGTATTTTTTTGTGTATGTGAACGAGTTTAAAGCTTTTCAAAAACAAATAAGATGGGTATCAGTATAGGCTGCTACTGTTCTGGTATCTTAAGAGAAAGAGTGCTATGTTAGCATGTCCTCAGAATATAGAGATATTTTAAAGATAAACTGGATGCAGAGGGGAACATACAAAAAATAATAATAAAGTAAACCCGTGACCTTACCTCTCGTTGTACTCCTGATAGACCAGTCTAGATTTCTCTAGGAGATATTTCTCAACATAGGCCCTGAAACACAATGATGAGCACATTATAACCAGTTGTTTTAACATGTAAGAAACATTTTTTTTTTAATTTAGGAAATCAAATGTTACAGAGTACAGTAAGAAGATGCGACAAGCATTGTGTGCTATCTTACCCTCTCACTGTGCCGCTCTCTTGATAGTTAACTTGAATGAACTTGCCGAAGCGGCTGGAGTTGTTGTTGTGGGCTGTTTTAGCATTCCCGAATGCCTAACGACCAAAAAGAAAAAGGATACAAGCATTTTAGCAAATGAATCTATCAAACAGAAAAAGAAAGCAATGGGAAGGTATGGAGTTTGGCGACATCATGTAAGGCATGGCTCAACCACAGTACATTTATTCTGACTCAATTGCAAAAACACAGCTACCAGTTGACCGCATGTCTAATAAAATCACGTATTAGTTACACGGTTGTTTGGTGTTCTTTACACCCAGTCAGTGTCTGCTCAGTGCAGAAATAACTGGAAGAATAAATCTCTCAAAAGCACTTCTCCTCATCCTCCGTCTCCTGTACTGACAGGAAACCCGCAAACTTACATCCAGTAAGCTCAATTCAATTAACGCTTTATGGTGTCGAGGCCCTACTATGACACTCATATCATTTCTGCTCTGCTTATTCTACAGCTCAGGCGGAACTACACAGGCCCGATCACGACTTGCCTGCCTCTGGGAGCATTTAAACATTTTGAAGAGAAGTCTTCGCAAGCCAGCTAACGCTTTTCAAAACATATCACATGGAGAGAAGAATGGACCCCAAATGTGTTTGTGAATCTCCTGAGTTTATTAAACAATTCTGGATGTTCGCTTAGCTGCCATTCCAGTGCTTTCCATCTTTCCATGCCATAAAAATGCTGGTGTGCAAACTGCTTAAAAGTTACCACAGCTAGTTTAAGAAGAAAACACAGAGATGAAACAATGTAGCAGGGGTTACTCTTGTGAAAACACACTAAACTTCACACATGACCAAAGCAGAAATTAATAACAGGCAACGTGTGAACCAGAACATTCTGTAGAAAATTCCTGAGGCCCAGGGGCCGCTGGGAGCCATCACTACACGAGCGGTAGGATAAAGCCACCCCACTGTACAGTACTGCAGTGCAGCGTGTGCTCTTGCTGGGGTCTGGTATGTTAAACTGTCCGTCTGGGAATTAAAAGGCCAGACAGTCAGTCAGAGAAAGAGAATGCCATAAAAAAACATGCTTATTCCTTATACAGTACTATCAGAAGTTGATGTGGTAACCACACTGCTGTACTGTCACTAAAGCAGAGCAGAGTACAACAAAAGATTAAAGGGACATTCTGCAGTGTTAAACATATTCGACTGTCCTTAAGAGCACTAGAGATACTGTAGCAGTATGCATGGATCCTATGAGCAAGTGATGAAAATGAATTGTGGTCTGGTCATGAGTCATTTTAGTCAGTGTTACATGCTGGTAATATGTATGTGAACACAGGAAAGCATAATTTCACACCTTCCCAGGTAGAAAGGGCAAGCACTGTGCTACAGTAATTCTAGCTCAACCAGTGGTTAGTGATACCTTAGAGTAATAGAAAGAGGGTTGGAACTAACTGCTTGCTTTCTCACATAGCCTTAAAACATTTTCTGGTTCTTTCTCTTTCTCTTAACATTTATGTATAAATCCATCCATCCTTCATCTATGCCTAACCTGTGTAGGGTCACAGGGGGCCACTGGGGTACACTCTGGATATGGTGCAAACCCATCACAGGGCATAAGCACACAAACACACATACACGGAATTTATAAATACTTGTCAACCTGCAAGTTTTTGGAGTTTGGAGGGAAACCTGAGCATCCAGAGGAAACCCACAAAGCAGAAGGCGAACATGCAAACTCCACACATGTAGACTAGAAGCGAGAACAGACAGGAAGCTAGACTCGAACCCAACCCTGGAGGTGTGAGGTGACATTGCGAACTACTAAGCCATCAGGAGCTTAGAGACTTGACAGTTTTGATTTGATCGTCCACTAAATTTCAGACTTATACAATAATTCTAATATAAATAAAAGGATAATACTGTACTAATACATTTTATTTATGTTAAATGTTTAGTGTTAAAAATATCCAATGGTGCTTTACAGTGCTGGAAAAACTGTAGAAGTATTCATGAATCTTAAGTGGATTGTGGTTTTGGCTCATTCCCACCTAGAAGCAATTAAGTGTAAGTGTAGTCAATCTATTGACCAGTAATTTTTTGGGGGGAGGGAGAAAGAAACCAGAGAAACCAGACACAAGTAGAACATGGGAAACTACACAGGCAATAGCTTCAAGCTCAGGATCAAACCAGAAACCCAGGAGTTGTTGGGCAGCAATATACCGTCTATAGTAATTACAGATGCAGAAGAAAATAAGACTCTGGTTGTCCAACATGGATGCCTCCACAACCTTACATGAAGCATTAATTTCCATGGGGCACAGCAGCCTATAATATATCCAAACCCATGAAATATGTTATTCACCAAATATATTTTCACCAAAGATTTTCGAAGAAATAGACTTTAATTTCTTGCTAGCGCCATCGTCCTTACAGTTCCAAAGTGATATTAAACATGGGAAATCACAACTTTTTATCTTTTTTGTTGCTCTAAGAAAACATATTTTTTTCTGCTTATGTCTCAGAATGCATCGTAAATACCCAGAAAGCTCCAAAATGAGCAGGCAAGAACACTTAAGGAGAAGATTTACAAGGACAGCACAAAATAGGTCAGAGACACAGTGAGTCATTCTGAAGCGCCAGAAATGATAGTCTGAGACTAAATCCAGCTCTGACCCATAAGTCAAGCAAAGGACTGGAAATATGCAGGGTGATTTGCACAGACCGAGTCGCTCTCTCCCTGCGGGTAGGATACAGTGGCAGTGTGTGAGCTCAAGGATGTTTGAGGATGCCAGAGTGAGCTTTCTGTCCCGATCATACACACTCATGCAGCACGGTGGCACATTTTCAGTTTTGGCATTCTCCACATGTACAGTGCGCATTTCACATAACCGAACAAGCAGTATAACAAGTAATAAAATCCCTGGAGCGTGTATAATTTCTGATTTAAAATGCTTGCTCTGATTACAGAGAGATTACATGAAACTTCATGAAGTTTAAATCCTTAGCTTCTGCTCTTGGCCATGTATGTTATTACCCTGACAGAATCTCAGGCTTACACAGTAAGTGTAGGGTGTATAGGATGTGGTTTGGGACAGGCGATGTAGGAAAACAGGTGTATGAGCAGCAGATTTATGGAGAATGACTGTACTTGTACTGTGCAGTTTGGCAGATTTCCCATGTCATACCTTCAAACCATCACACGTACAGAAACTGTAGCCCATTGAACTGAATTTACTCACACATACAAGTTTCTATAAGCAGCCATGGCTTTCAGAAGTTTCACTTTTCATCCAATCAGGTAACAGTCCTAATTACCAAACAGCGTAAGATTATCACAGTAGGATGTTAGAGCAAGTCATCGTATATTCAAATAGTCGTCATGGATTATCCCATAACTACAGTGAAACTCGCAGCTGATCTGAGTAGCCACAAGAGTGCGGAATGCAAATCCTCTCCTGCTGAAATGCTCTGTGAGGTTAAAATTATCTGTTGCTTTGGTCAATTTTCATGTGAAGAAGTGAAGTTGCAGCTAAAGAGAGCAGCTCAAATTTAGCTTCTTGTCTTGCCTAAGATCATGTTTACTCCGAGGGGAGGTCTTAAGGAAGGAACTGATGCAATACTGGGGCCTCATTTTCTCTCCCGCTCCCATCTGAGCTGCTCACAGAAACAAATTCCAGAGTCACCACTGTCTCACATCACTGACCTCCCTGGCTTGTGATTTTGATCAGAATGTCTCTGAGATCTCCTCGAGCAGTTCTTCCTGCTGCATTCCACAGGCCAACAATAGAGCTAGTGTTTCCTGTGCACAAGTAAGCACAGAGACATTGAGAGCAGAGAGAGAGAGAGAGAGAGCGCAGGCTTAAGACACACACTCTTGCTTCAGTAGCTCACATCAAAGGAAAGAGATAAGTACAAAGTTTTTTATCCTCTTCCCCTCTTCGTTTAAGAGGACTAGACAAGGGCCTGGAGCTGAAGTTGAGACGACTGTGTGCAGCGGCACAAAACACAGCTGCCAAGCTCAGTGAGTGGTGTTATGTAATAAACAAAGGTGGCCAAGCGATGAATACAATGGCCTACCTGTGCCATGCAGTGCACAGAAGCTTAGGACTCTCCTGGATCAAGCGTCTCTGAGGCCTGACGTGGGATCAGCTTTCTCTCAGCTCCTAATAAACATGATTATATTGATGTCAGAGCAGATCCCCAAACTGCTTACTGGAAGATCCTTTTTTTTTTTAACAGACACACTATTGAAGACAGCAATGGCCATAGCAAACTCAACACTTATGTTTTGTTTTTTGTTTGTTTTTTTATGAAAGGGAAGCATGATTATGTATAAAGGCTGTAAAAGAGGCCTAGTTACAAACAACAACATCGCTCAATATACTCTCTAACTTCACAACAGAGAACAACCGATCAAGGCAAGGTTTTCGACATGACATTTACTTATATTTTATGCGCTGACACTCTGATTTGGAAATTTGCTATTTGTTATGTAGCCACCACAGTGTTTTTGTGCCAGGAACTTAATTGTTGTTTTGCTGTGTTCTCATATTTGAACAGGATTCTGTGGTGCATCAAATCTGTAGTGGTGAAGCCTTAGGCAGTTGTGGCTCATCTTGACAGTTGATGTGTAGCATGATTACGGTAGCAGCTAAGTGGTTAAGCCATTGAAGTGCTGATAAGAAGGTCACGAGTTGAAATCCCAGCAGCAAAACCAGCAGCTGCCACTAAGGGGCCCTTGAGCGAGGACCTTAACCCGCAACCCGCATAGGTGTATACATGAGATAAACATGAATCATTTTGGATAAGGATGTCTGCCAAACACCATAAATGTAATTACAAATACCTGGTATGTGAACTCAACAGATCACATAACCTTTTTCCAATGCTCCAATGTCCAATCTTTATGCTCCCTAGGAAATTTAAATCAGCCTTGCTAACAAGTGTTTTTTCATGGCCATACAGCTTTTTATCCCAATCCTGTGAGTTTTCATTATATTGTTTTACTATTAAACATAGTTACAGTTTCTACTGCTGACTGTACTACCAGTCAAAAGTTTTGCACACACCTACTAATTCCATGGTCTTTCCTAATTCTCTGTTTTTTTTTTTTTCTATATTGTAAAACCATACTGAAGTCATCTAAAATATGCAACAATCTAATCTGAACAGTTGATATTGAGATGTGTCTGCTCTGTAAAGCCTTCATATCGGCTCTAATCTGAGGTGTTGTTTAATTAGTGATTTCTGAGGCTGGTAACTCTGAATGAACTTCTCTGCAGCAGAGGTAAATTTTGATCTTGCTTTCCTGAGATCAACTTCATGAGAGCCAGTTTCATAATTCACTTTACAGCTGACCTTTATGTCTTAAAATAATAACTGATAGTTGTTGTTGTTGTTGTTACTTACTGTAATTACCTAGTGCCATATGTGTTGTTTCATAGTCCTGAAAAAAATCCAGGATTGTTCTAGAATGTATAAAATAAATTCAAATTGTGTCCAAACTTTTGACTGGTACTGTATGTAAATTTGTTTTGTGACAATGTCCTTTGTTAAAAGTGCTATGCAATGATAAATCATCTTAACTGAATTCAATCAAAGGTCTACTAGTTGCTTGACTTGAACTGCTGGGAACTCACCACCATTTTGACCAATTCCCTCTTTCTCTGGCTGTTTCATGAATATCACATGACTATAATGTCAACATTGTCCTTGTGTTCTCAGTTCCTTTCCTGAGGTTAGAATGAGGGTAAGCACATCATACAGGATGTCAGAGGCTTGAAGCAAAATCTGACTTGAACCAAGAACCTGTCAAATGCACCTGTGCTTTGTCTCTCAGATCTGTTACAAACACAAGACAACAATACTGCATAGCTCTCAGGCTGTGCACAGTTCATTTACAAAACCTCAAAAACATTGACCACTATAGGGCACTCAGAGAGGAAGAAAAACATAGTTTTAACCTGTCCCCACAGTTGCATGTGACCTTGACTGATGTCAAAGGTGTTGTGATAAAGTAGAAGTGGTTGACTATAAAATATGAAATAAACATCATAAAATGCTGATGTCTGTATGCTGATGTCTTCAACATTGTTAATGAAGATTTTTTTTTTAAACCTGGTATTAAGATACTTAACAGCCTGATGAAATTAGACACAACAGGAAGCTTGTGGTGACTGCTCTAAAAGGGTCCAGCAGTTCTGCTGCATTGAGATAGGTGTAGCAAGGAAGCAGATACGATAAGAGTGGCTTGAGTGAAAATAAATTAGGGTGTTGACGAGTAATGGCTGATGTTTAGAGATAAAGAGAGAGTGTGAAACCTACTCAGTGACGCAGTAGGTAGAATTAAACTGGACTATAATCTCTTAAATTACTGCCAACTATGTTACAGCTCGGTGCATGTCCCAGGAACGTATGCGCCTGACAAACTGCCAACACACACATCACACAACAGGACAGATTATTCTCCATGTAGACACCAAACCCATAAACGCTGTAGTACTACTACAGCTCTCGGCAGGCGCGATGCATGGCTGTTCCACTGGCAGGGAAATTTCATGGTTCTCTGGGTACTGATAAACTCGGCCCCCAGCAGTGCAAATCCTCACACTATTCTCATGCATGCACAGTCGTCTGGTTCCAATTGGGCTCAGGAAGAGTTCTTGATAGCTTCTCACTGTCTTCCAGTCGCCTGTCAACATGGGCAGAGGTAAACGAGAAACACACCTTGTGGTTTAGGATTTGATGGGTTTGGTGGTGCGGTTAAAGTTTGTTACTTTGGCATGCTTTTAATGCCAAAGTAACAAACGGCGCTGATAATGGCGCTGATAACCGAGATGGAAAAGGAGTGGGGTGCTAAGTTTGAAGCTTGGAATTATTAGCACCCGACTAAAAGATACACATGGGTACAGATATGCAATCACCCACTGAAGCTGGAAATGTTAAACTAAACATAAAACATATGTACATATACAAGCAACGAGATATTTATTTAGTGTTTCCCCACACTGAATCTTATCCTGCTTAGTGTGAAGATGCTAGAGGAAGAAATGTGCTCATCTTTTTAAGAGCTTGATAACATCAACTCGTGAATTTCACGCAGCCTGGTTGGACTATGAATATCATTATGAGTATGAGTAAAATCCTGCTGTTAATATTTCGTACATTTCATTTATAAGACGGATTTCTATAAGAAATATTTTTGTACATAAAAATTACCGTACATGTACTGTTTTATAGCATTGTTTTTTATAGCCAACAAACAAACAAACTGTATTTTTTATCACAGATGTAACTATGATAAGTGTCTGATGCGTTTCACCTACTGCACTCTGTTGGCAATAGTAGAAAAAGTGACTTTATATTTGACTTAAAACAAGAGCCCAGACTGACCCTAAACTTGAGCAATAGGCATGTCAGGGTCAGAAGGAAAGCACATGAACCCATCATGCCTAGTGGCCACTGAACAAGCCTCTGGAGTCAGTGTTATGATCTGGGGTTGTTTCAATTGGTCAAGTCTAAGCTCAGCAGCGTGGAAACGTGGCAATAACACAATGCTATGGTGAATGTGAGCCAGACTGCAAGCCAAAGGCAGTCCAACAAAATATTGTGTGTGGCTTTTTAAAAAAAATTTTTTTTTAATTCGTCCAGGCAATGTTGTCTATATAAGTAATAACACATTCAATGCTGCACAAGAAACGAACGCAAAGCAGCATTATTTTGTATAATAGCTTGGTCTGTAGTGTGTTATTCCACTTAAACAAACAGCGATTTGCTGACAATGACACTGTGCATCTTGTTAATGATCGTCATGTCGCACATTTTAATGGTTTATACTTAGATTTAATGTTATGGGACGTCTGAGAGACAAGTTAGCTCCAGTTCTCAGCTATAAACTCTTATTCCCTCCTGCTCCCTCTCTACAAATCCAACTGTTTTAACCTAGTTTATATCTAACCTTAAATTATGTGAAATGTATCAGCTGGTACTACTAAACAATAGTAAATTTAAATCAATTAAAATTATATTATTATAATGAGTGCATTATTATTAACCTGTTTCATGATCTCGTCATTACTGTTATACATTAATAATTCCCTCCTGCTGACCAATCAGGTTCAAGCATTCAACCATGCTGTGCTTACAGTTAACCAAAATACACTTACACTATGTGGTTCATAATGAAATAGTGTCTGAGAAAATAAAATACATCAGCAAGCATGTGCTGATTGCATCCCTCACACACAAGGAGTTGTGAGAGAAAGAACAAAGTGATGAAGTGAAGCGTTTATGAACTGCTGACAGATTTCAAGGTGATACGCAAGTTCAGCAGGGAAAGCTAGAGGGGAGACAGACGCAGGCAAACTAGGCCGTGTGTGTGTGTAGATTCTGCTGACAGCATGTGGGGCCGATTCACACCAGGCAAAGAGAACAAATCAGCATCTAATTACAATTGCTAGAGCTGCAATGCAGTGCCAAGCAATATCAAACCATGACACTGGGACAAAAGCCTCATCAGTGTGTGTGTGTGTGTGTGTGTGTGTGTGTGTGTGTGTGTGTGTGTGTGTGTGTGTGTGTGTGTGCACGTGCATGCGTGTGTGTTTGTGGCATGTGCAAAAGCTATTTTTAACTCATCCTCAATATGTGCAATATTGTGCTTAGGTTTCAGGATGATGCAGCATCGTCTACACAAATCACTTTGCTGAAAGTTCTATGCTGTTCGCTGCAATGCAGATGAAACACAGCATCTGATTGTAAATGATTCTATGTAAACTTTCAGATTGTTTTGGGCTTTATCACTCACACAACTAGCAGTAAAGCAAAGTGAGAAATCTGACTCACAAAACCCGAGAAGCTCCGAAACTCAGATGAATCACTCAGCTAGACACAGACGATTTATACCAGATGCTGGTTATAAATGCTATTTAATATCTATAACAGATGTGTTTAACTAACATTTGTAAAGGTCGACCTACAAAAGACAATTCTCATTAACAAACGTCTACAATTAACATGACTAACAAGCAGTGTTGGGTGTAAAAGTAACGCATTAGAGTACTCTAATTACTTTTTTGATGTAACGAGTAATCGAACACGTTAGGTCCGCCATTCAAGTACTGAGTTACTTAGTTACTTTTTCAAAAATGTAATCCGTTATTCAGACAATTTATGTAATCTGTGAGCCAGACAGCAGTCATTCTCAATCCATTAGTGTGTGTATGTGTGTGTGTGAGAGAGGAAGTCGTCATACAAGCCCCGCCCCCAATAACCCACCCTATATATATATATATATATATATATATATATATATATATATATATATATATATATATATATATTATTCCTGCTGCTATACCCCTATCTCACCTATGCGGTTTGACTATGCGAGAACCGACGCGCGGAAAGATGGAAACGTAATCACAGCGCCAAAACTCGCGGTGAATCATGATGAACCGTACTTACAGCCACCGCGCAAAACCGTGTAGGTGAAATAGGGGTATTAGTAGTTAACAGATTATGGGCCAAACTCCACTGAGTGATGATGGTAGAATAATTATAAA